>RCUC01123176.1:0-18642 GCA_003697995.1 Taxidea taxus jeffersonii
GTGGGTTTTTTTGGACCTTTTCCTTTAGCAAGTATGAAAAGTAGACTTTTTTCTTTAAGTTTTTCTATGTTAATTGCTCACCTGACAATTTCTCTGTTACAGAACTTCGCTAGGGTTAAAATGCAGGTAACCATGTCACTGTCGTCCTTGGTGGGCACATCTCAGAATTTCAATGAGGAATTCTTAAGACGTTCTCTAAAGACTATATTGACATATGCTGAAGAAGATCTGGAATTGAGGGAAACAACATTTCCTGATCAGGTCAGAAATGTGACTCTTTAGATCATTAATCAAAACAGGATTCTAAATAGGCACTTTCCAAATTGTTAATTCAAACTTCGGGCTTTACTGGAGGAACCTATAATTTTCTTTCCATCCATAGATCATATGCTATAGATGGGATGAATCATTTTGTCTCAATAAACCATGCTTCCTTCTTGGAAAGCTTAATATCTTTGGTATGTAATTCTGTGAATTTGTAACAAATAGAACAAATAGTAGGCCGAGGCAATATAAATGAATATTGTTTAAGATGAAATATTATTCCCACTTATTAGTGAAACACTAATTTGCCTTAAAAAGTGAAGTTTTTACAAACTGCCTTTGAGAGAATCAGAAAAAGAGAAACAGAAAATTTCCTTTTGTATCCTCTACATCCCTATATTTTATTTCCACTTCTAGTTCTATTTGTTTCCAGGTGAGAGAACTGAAAACAAAAACAAAAAGCCAAAACAGCCTGCTGAAGAATTAGTATAAAATTTACTACCCTTCACTCCCCATGCCCCAGCATACCCATATCCTTTAGAACTATATCAGTATCATTTTATTTGTTTTGCAGTCTTCAGATGTTTATCTGATAATCTTTCTTTTTTTTATCTGATAATTTTTCAGACTAATTTAGTGATTGTGAATGAATGATAACTAAGGAATTTTTTTAAAATTCCCTAGGTTCAAGATTTGGTTTTCAATCTCCATATGATCCTTTCTGATACCGTTAAAATGAAGGAACACCAGGAGGATCCTGAAATGTTGATTGATCTAATGTACAGGTATCATTTGTTTAATTCACTTATACCTTGTATAACAGGTTTAAATTGGTAAAATTAAAAATAGAGCTACCCTATGATCCAGCAATAGCATTACTAGCTATTTGCCCCAAGAATACAAAAATACTAACTCGAAGGGATGCATGCACCCTGGTGTTTATGGCAGCATTATCTGCAATAGCCAGATTATGGAAGCAGCCCAATATCCATCAACTGATGAATGGATAAAGAAGATGTGGTGTGTATATAATGGAATATCATTCAGCCATGAAAAAGAATGAAATCTTGCCATTTGCAGCAACATGAAGAGAGCTAGAGTGTATTATGCTAAGTGAAATAAGCCAGTCAGAGAAAGACAAGACCATATGATATTTAAGAAACAAAACAAATGAGCAAAGGGGAAAAAGAGGAAGATGAGACAAACAAAGAAACAGACTCTAAACTATAGAGAACTGATGGTTACCAGAGAGGAGAGGGGCAGGGGAATGGGTGGAATAGGTCATGGGGATTAAGGAGTGCACTTGTGGTGAGTCACTAAATTGTATACTTGAAACTGATATTACACTGTGTGTTAGCTAACAGGAATTTAATTGGAAACTTTTAAAATATTATTAAAACATACAGAAAACATTAGATAAAAAAATAAACATACCAGAATTGCTTAAGTCATTTTCTGATGATAGGTTGAAAAGTCAGAATGTACTTCGTCCATGCTGCTTTTCAAAAACAGAGGATTTTTAAAAATAATTATGACACATATTTACACTTTAGTATCCTGTGCCCTAGTCCTGTGCCCTAGACTTCATGCAGAAGGCCTAAGACCCTTATTTTAAGTGTAAAAGTCCTTTAGGAAGAAAATACAGCATGTGTTACCGTAACAATAAGTTTTCTGATTTTAAATATGGCTGTGCCTATAATGTAATATTTCCAAGAGCACAATTTGAGACATTTTTAATTCCTATTCTGTCTTGAAAGATGCAGGTAAAATTTGAGACTTCTTTGGTATATGAACCTCTCTTTATAGTTTTGGAGTTCTTTAAAAGACACAAATAAAACAAATATTTCTTTAAAATAAATATGCAGTAAAACTCTTATAAAAATCTTTTTTTCTTGACTGTGAAACTTCTTCATATTCCCTTACTGAACATATAAATTCCCATAGTTTTCCTTTACTGGTGACATGTTGTTTTTTTTTTAGTCCCCCTACAAAAAAACTGCTGTCAACCATCACAATTCTTTAAGCGTATTCAAAGACATTTTCATACCATTCAAACACTTGTCTTAATAGGTTGTGTTCAGTAACCGAAACATCTCTAGGTAAATACTGAACAAGCAGTCCAAACTCCCTTCCAGCTTGGGAAGGAAATGCTCATTGAAAACAATTTCTCTTCCAATTAGAATTGCCAAGGGCTACCAGACCTCTCCAGATCTGCGACTGACCTGGTTGCAGAACATGGCAGGCAAACACTCAGAACGCAGCAACCATGCCGAAGCTGCCCAGTGCCTAGTCCACTCAGCAGCACTTGTCGCTGAATATCTAAGCATGCTGGAGGACCGCAAATATCTTCCTGTAGGATGTGTAACATTTCAGGTAGGAATCGGCCGGGTTTACATTATATCAAGGTATGTCCTTTCGAGTTTTACCTTTTCTCACTGGTGTTAAGATTCACTCAGCTTGTAAGGAAAACATAAAGAGTAAAGCTAATACTTCACAAGATAAATTAATACTTCACTATTACTAGCTTGAATATATTAGTAAAGAGCATTTCTTGTTAATTTCCCCCCCACTTCCCACTTTTTTTTTAACCTCTAAATACCAGTGTTTATTCTCTTTGCCTATACTGCCATGGACTTCATGGCATCTATGAAATACATGTGAAATAACAGAGTACCTGAATACAGGAGGAACTCTTACTTGGCTTTTACTTAAACTGTCAGCTAACCCAGCATTCTCCATTCTCTATATAAAATGGGCAGATAGCCATGGCTGAGATATGATAGTTTACTACCTCATAGGACTCCGTACCTCTGACCCACTAGTTGAATTCTTTGCTTGCCAGGAGTCAGTTAAGCTTTGCTTTCCTTCAAAACCTGTGAATGCCAGATTTGGGAAATTACAAAACTTAATTAAATATTATGTTCTCCTGTGAAATCTGAAGGCGGAAAGAAAGCTAGCCATTGTTTCTCTGAAAACTGAGTTAAATGTTTTGCCAAGAATTGATAAAAGTGAGTCTCCAGAACAGTTGCTGTTGAATTAATTTTGGACCAACTACAAAAAGACTGAGGGGAAAGCTCCTAGAAATCTAGGATAATTGGATAACTTTTTAAATTCAAGTTTTTCTTGAAGGTTTTCTCTAAAGAAACCAGAACTGGAAATCTTAAGAAGGTTGCCTTATGGGTATTTAGTCAAAAGAGATTGGATGAAAATCTGATTTGGAGACCTGTACACAAAGAAAAGGCCTTAGATCTACTTTGAAAAAAATGTCAAATGAGTGTATATTTGCTGTAAATGTTCAGGTTAAAATATTTTAGGTGGTATGTATTATTTCTTCTTTAGAAATAATGGCTGATCCCTGAGTTTGTTCAGTAACTCAATGTGTGTTAGGCAAGCCAAGCCATATTCCACCTTAATTTTCCTCATGGGGAGTTTTGACAAGATCATTTAAGTTAAAAATAAAGACTGTTTAAGTCTCCTGAGTAGTCCTGTATCATATCACTATTTTCCTTAGCCCATGATTTTTCTTAATTTTTTTATCTCACAACTTTATTATTAATGGAAAAGTTACTAATAATGTTACCATTTATTGTCATCTTCAGAATACAGAAAGATTTTAGAGATTTGTCTTTTATCTCTGTGTTGACTACCCCCACCTTTTTTTAATCCAAGCTGGTATTAATATTTCATCTTCAGTTAGTTCCTCATATACATCTTTCATGCTAAGAAATTAATTCCATTTCAAAAGCTGTTTCAATTTTCTCCCCCAGAATATTTCATCTAATGTTTTAGAAGAATCTGCAGTCTCAGATGATGTGGTATCTCCAGATGAAGAAGGTATCTGCTCTGGAAAGTACTTTACTGAGTCAGGACTCGTGGGATTACTGGAACAAGCGGCTGCTTCTTTCTCTATGGTAGATGACTCCTGTTCATTCTCTTTCCACAGATACATACCTCTGAATTATTCATGATATGTATGTTCTCTCTGCCTATGACCCTGCTTTTCCTTTATGATAGTTTTCTCCAAGCACCTTGAAAACTATCTAGGAACAGATTTTCTCTGTAGATTCAGCAGTTTAACTCCTTTTTGTCTTAATAATCTGTCATTTCCTCTAGTGTTTTTCATTTGCTTATTTATGAATTATCACTTAATCTATAACAGAGGTTTTTTTTGTGTTTATAAAATTTTTACCAGCAAACATTTTCTTTCTTTTTTAAAGATTATTTATTTATTTATTTGATAGGCAGAGATTACAAGTAGTCAGAGAGGCAGGCAGAGAGGAAGGGAAGCAGGCTCCCTGCCAAGCAGAGAGCCCGATGCAGGGCTCAGTCCCAGGACCCTGAGATCACAACCTGAGCCGAAGGCAGAGGCTTTAACCCACTGAGCCACCCGCATGCCCCATCATTTTCTAAAACCTTAAAATTAAGAAACAGAAAACCTCTGGATGATTTTAAGTTCCTGTTTGAGTAGACTAATGTGGCTCTAGCTTTAGAACTGATCTTTTGGATGAAAGAAAGAATCTTCTTCTGAGTGTTTCGGATGTTGCCCTGGTGCTTAGGAAGATTATGGTCCCTCATCTCACTGGTTACACAGTGAGCCCTGTTAGAAAGTGTCAGAGACCTGGAGCTTACCAGGAGCTTTATGAACTACATCTTCGATCCCTTGCCTGAACTACTGTACCATGTTATAATGCCAGTCCTTGTCCCTTCCTGTCTCTATATGAAGAACTGAAGCAGTCTTGTTGATCCAGGATGGGATGATTATTGGAGAAGGGAAAGATAGCTAGCTGAAACCCTGCTTCCTTTCTTAACTGTGGTAATAGGGACATCTACTGTCTTTGACATTTCTGTTGGGTATTTAGTGTCCCAAGGTTTAGGAGACTAGAAGTTCACTTTAGGGTAAGGGGGAAGCTTGACATAATATGCAGTGCTGCCGTTCTTCACCATTATACTGCTATAGGGAATTGGTTATACTCCTGGCCTTAGCCCTACCCTGCAATGTATTGGTTAGGGACATCTATTTAGAAGGCATACAGCCCAAATTCATATCCTGGCTCTGCTGCCTTAGTAGTTCAGTCACTTTAGGCACAAATTACTCAACCTATCAGTGCTTTGCTTTTCTCATGCATTAAATGCATAATAATGAATAATGCATAATAAGAATTGCATAGGAACGCTGTTAGGATTAAATGAGTTAATATATGTGAATTGCTTATCATGGTGCCTGGCTCCAAGTAAGTATTAGTGTTTGCCACTACCATCTTCTTCATCATTCCCGTTTATAATCAGCTTATTTAAATATAATTATTCTGAGATTCTAAGAATGTTAGGTGATTGGCCATTTTAAAATTTCCCATCTGGGGGCGCCTGGGTGGCTCAGTGGGTTAAGCTGCTGCCTTCGGCTCAGGTCGTGATCCCAGGGTCCTGGGATCGAGTCCCACATCGGGCTCCTTGCTCAGCGGGGAGCCTGCTTCTCAATCTGCCTCTCCCTGCCACTCTGCCTGCTTGTGTGCACTCTCTCTCTGACAAAAAAAAAAAAAAAAATTCCCATCTGAGGGGGCACCTGGATGGCTCAGTGGGTTAAGGCCTCTGCCTTCAGCTCAGGTCATGATCTCAGGGTCCCGGGATCAAGCCCTGAAGGGCTCTCTGCTTAGTGGGGAGCCTGCTTCCCCCCACCCCCTCTGCCTGTCTCTCTGCCTACCTGTGATCTCTGTCAGATAAATAAATAAATAAATAAAATCTTTAAGAAAAAAAAAATTTCCCGTTTGAGGACCTTGACTGTCCTGATTGCTCCCCTGGATCCCTGCTCTTTGAGTCTGAACTAGCAGTAAGAAAATGCTTTTACAATTAATGAAATATTTTAATAAATACATACTCTGTGTTTGTGTGTGTAATTTTAATAATTCACAGTAATACAGTGGCTTGTATTACAGAAGTTCTTTTGTAATAGCATATAATTATGAAATCCACTATTTTTCAACTGGTCTGCTTAATCTTTTCTTAAAAAAAAAAAAGGTTTATTTTAAAGATTTTATTTATTTGAGAGAGAGGGAGAGAGAGAAAATAAATGGTGTGAAGGGCAAAGGGAAAAACAGGCTCCCTCCTCAGCAGGGCTCGATCCCAGCACCCTGGGATCATGACCTGAGCCAAAGGCAGA
This sequence comes from Taxidea taxus jeffersonii, assembly GCA_003697995.1. NCBI lineage: Eukaryota > Metazoa > Chordata > Mammalia > Carnivora > Mustelidae > Taxidea > Taxidea taxus. The sequence continues at coordinate 6,419 of RCUC01123176.1, forward strand.
AGCTTAACCAACTAAGCCACCCAGGCACCCCCTGATCTGTCTGATCTTAATTACAATAATTACTGGGGCATTTTAGTTACACTATGTATATTTCACTACTACAGTTACGTGATCGCTTAAACTCCTGTGAACTTCTACTAAAAAACTTAAGAACCATGTTTATGTCCTTGGGAAAATGTTTGCCAATTTGTGAGGTAATAGGAACTTAGCAGCTCTTGGAAAACATCTCTTTCTTCCCTCACTGCAGCCACCAAGCCATTATTAAGGACAAGGAAATGGAATAACAGTACAAACACGTGTTGTCCCTCACTCTGATTATAAGCAGATCAGCCCTTGGCCGGCCAGCTGGCCCCTGGTGGAATAAAGTCTGGTAGCTCAGAACCTCCTTAAATTTGGTGAAAGATCATGGATTTTTCCCCCCCACAGGATATTTTCAATAAGATTCCCTGTGTCAATTCAGTATTTTAGAAATGTAAATAATTTTAGTTTGTCAGGATACCACAGGTCATCTGATACCTGTTACCAGTGTAGTAACTGGATTTCTTTTATTCCTCTGCTCAGAATTAATTTCTGCCACAGTTTATATGCATCTGTAAGTACTCACACGTACACACTAGTGAAGTAGTTACTGCATAGATAGTAAAATGTTCAATTTAAATTATATAGAAATTTAAATATGCATATATATGGTGTGTATGTTAAATAAACCCACACATACATATCCAGAAGAGATAGTGTGTTGTGCAAAATTCTTTTATTAAGGCTTAATATAATTAAAAGTTAGTAGTATTTGTTTTTATGTCCTGTTGGGAAAGCTTCAGTGGTATTGCTTTAGTGGAAGTATTGTGAATTCATAAATTGTAATTCTTTACTTTCATATTGATGTAAGAGAAAACAATGTAACATTATTCTTATAGGCTGGCATGTATGAAGCAGTAAATGAGGTTTACAAAGTACTTATTCCTATTCACGAAGCTAACCGGGATGCAAAGAAACTATCCACAATTCATGGTAAACTTCAAGAAGCATTCAGCAAAATTGTTCATCAGGTAATGATTGCACTTTCTAGCTTCAGTGTAAATGGAGAAAACTCTCTGAAAGCATTAGTGTTGCTTTGTATTGATGTCAAACTAGATTGGATGAAATGACCATTTTAATCATGTTATAAATGAACAGTGTCAAAATAATGGTTCATGGTGAAAGCAAGATTCATTAACAAAAAAATGAATTTACCTTAAGTAGATGATGATCATCATAAACTTTGTACATAGCATTTTTTTCTTCGCTTTTTAAAAATTATTAATAGTTGGCATATTTTTTTAAATTGTGAGTTCTATTCTGTTTCAACCGTGGGTTAAAATTGTGAATGTGATTTTTAAGTTGATTCTTTTGCTGCCAAAAAAGATTTTTTATTTAAGTTAGATTTTTATTAAATTCATGAAAGTTTAATAAACTAATACTGTTAATGTTTTCAACTCAGCTTCATTTTCCTGGATGTTCCATTCAATCATCCCTTAATATATTTCTAATATGAAAATAATATTTAGTGAAAATAATGAATAAAACTGTTGTCTTACATTTGTTCAGTTATGATAGTATGATTTTAGTGCTTGTTTATAGTTCATGGGATCCACATATTATCACCAAAATTAAAATCAGAATAAGGCTTGGTTTAAAAATGAAGCAGACTACTAGCAGTTGATCTCCCTGAAACTAAATTCTTGGCTCTATTAAAATACTCTGAGATAGCCTGTTGAGCCTCCTCCTTCCCTACTTTCCCTTTCCTTCCCCGGGCTACCTGTGCTGTTACCTGCTGCTACCATCATCTGAGAAGAACGTGGAGTTTTGAGTATCCACTTTTGTATTCATTACTAGTCCTACTCTACTGTCTGTCAGCTTGACCTCCTCTTTCTCACTGTGGACTAAGCTGTTCTGGATGAATTGATACAATTTGGAAAACTTTAATAGTCTTAAAACAGGGCTGCTGTACTGTTAAGCCAATATTTTATTGTCCTCTACTAAAACACTGAAGTTGCCAGAGATTTATTGCAATTCATGAGGGTGACAGGTGGGTCTTATTCTGATCAGTTGTACATACACTGTCAGTTACATGTCCATTCTGGAACTAGTAGTTTGCAAGGATTTTCCTCCATTTGTATCATAGGCATTTGAGCAAAATTGTGATTTTTGTTCCAGTTTACCCTGGGTCGTTCAGCGAGGCACAGCTCCCATTAGTTAGAGGTCTGATTCAGACACATCGATGGAATATGTAGCTGCCTCTTTTTCACCAAAATTTAGTTTCCCTTACTAAAGTTTTTAAAAGTGAAATTTTAACTACTTAGGTTTTGAACAAGCAATTTAGGAACTTATTACAAATCTTAAATGAAAGAATATGGTGTTTAAAATATCCTGCTATCTTCTGTTGAAGAAGGAGAATTTATGGTTTATGGTGCCTTACAGTGCTCAAGTTCCTTTGGCCTTTTTTTGTTCTTTTAAAACAGCTTTTTTTTATGACTTGCCCTTTTTTACTTTTTATTATACAGAGTACTGGCTGGGAGGTAGGTAATGTTTTAGTTAGTTAAAGACACTAATAGATTGATTTGACCAGATTTCTTATGCCAATGCTTTGCCCACATGTGCTAGCTGTGGGCATTCTGTTGCTATCTGCTATCAACTGAATTCATTAACCAAAGAAATTTTGTTAAAATACTGTAAGTTATTTTAAACAATTTATTATTAAGAGGTTGTAGGCAGTGCATGGAAATTCATGTTACACTAATGAGATTCTTTGGTAAATGAGCCACTTTGTCATCACTTTAGTATGTTTTTATCCTTTGAAGCATTTTCTTTCATCAACATTTACACACGGATTTCTTTTTTTAACCATATTGTTTCACCTCATTTTACAGAGGTCGATTTATGTGTTTATTGCTCAGAGGTGTAAATAGAAAATACCATATTTCATCTGATCAAAGACGCCATCAATTATAAGACCTAACCATTATTTTATATGGCTTTAGGAAAGAAAAGGAAACCTGTTGACTCACAACATGCTGTCAGTTGAAAGATGAATGCCAACTACAGGGATATTAAAATGTGATCCAAAAAAATGTGCGTCTCAGAATTGATGAAATAATGTGTTGATTTGATCTTGAGTCACTTTCCATTGAGTATGAGCACTACTGAGGGAAGAAATTCACTTTGTCATTTAAGTTTTGTTGGTGGGAGAGATAGACTGGGGGAACATGAAATTTACTTTGACCTCCTATACTGACAGTTTGAAAGTTTGTGTTGAAGACTACATATGGGCTTCCTTTTATGTAGGAGGTAGGCTTGTGAAAAGTAATGCATGAGTCAAATTTTACCTGAAAAAAGCCAGAAAGATTTGATTGCTATTATTTTAGAACTTTCTGTAAAGAAGAGTTCTGGAAAATGTGCCCTAATCTATTTTGATGCAGTAAAGCCAGGGTATTAATAAATCAGGTTTATTTTAAGCAGTGTTTATTTGTAAAGGTGTCTGCTTTGCCTTTCACTTTGAGGTCACATTTACGTTGGCTCAGCACCTTACACTTTCTCTGGTTTTGCGCTGCGGTCCTTCCTGGGGGACCCAAATAGAAACCCATAGAAATAAATGTTACTACTGTGTTTCTTCCATTCCTGAATTTGTCCCTACCTCTGGTTTTCTTCAGAGGAAGCCAGTACTTGTACATCTACCTTAATTCTCCAGATTCAATGTGTATGGCCTTATTAATATCTAATAAATAATTCCTCATTTCTGTGGCTCAGTTAAGAGATCTAGAAAGAGACTTGCCATGGTTAATCTAGGAGTGGTAATGTTCCTTATGGATTTCCTCACATGAAATGAAATTAGCTGAAAAGTAGGCATGAAAGAAGATATATTGAAACCTCTGAGCAGTTTATTTCTAGTCGGCTTGATGCTAAATCGACCCCTGAAAGGTACAGTTTTCACTGGTTATGATATTAATATCATTCTGTCATCGTGTTTATTGCATGGTAAAAGTCGCACAGACTTTATTTTTCTGTTTATATTCTTGTCACTGCCTTTCACTGGACTTTTAGCTTTGTAGCTTCTAAAATTGTTGCACGTTTGTTTTTTGCTTTTCCCTTGTAAGACTTAAATGGATGCTTGCATTTTAAAAATGTGTTTGCCACCATTTGCTGCTTATTTGTTTTGAAATTTCCCTAATTAAAATGCTTTCTGTTTTCTCTTCTCTCTTGCCCCTGGTTGCTGACCCTACTCCCTACTTTTACTATTGTCTATTGTGGTAAGTTCCTATCTTGTGAATATTTTTCTTTTTAACTCTGGGAAAACTTCAGTAATTTTGTTTTTTTCTAAAAGCTATGTTTCCTAGCTAATGTCCTAGTGTTCTCAGAGAATGCACTGGTTTAATATCCAGTAAGGATGACTTACCCATTGTGTAGAAAGGCTCTTTGCATTGATAACTGACTACCTGATTTACAGGAAAAGACCTTTTTGGCTTATGTATTAGCAGCGTGTTTCGTTTTTCATTATGCTCTTTGATTTGGTACAAATTATTTGAGTTGGCCCAGCTCTTGAGGGGTGTGTGTGTGTGTGTGTGTGTGTGTGTAAAAGATAACTTTAAAACTTGACGCTTAGCAATTTGGTGAAGTATTTACCATGCAAATGAACAAATCAGGAACCCATCACAAATCTTGGCAGCTCTTACCTGCTCTGCTGGTCTCAGTACCTTAATGGCTGTTTAGTGTTCACCTTTATTTTCTCTTTTCCTAAGCCCATTTCTTTTTCTGGCAATAATAGGAAATAAAGGGTGTTTTAATCATTTCTTTCTTATGATTGCATTTTTAAAATAATTCTAGGAAAAGAGAAATACTGAATTTCTGTATGGAAGTTTTTTGTTTTTAGATTATTTATTTATTTGACAGAGAGAGAGAGATTGAGATCACAAGTAGGCAGAGAGGCAGGCAGGTGGGGGGGGGGAGCAGGCTCCCTGTTGAGCAGAGAGCGAGATGCAGGGCTCCATCCTAGGACCCTGAGATCCTGACCTGAGTCGAAGGCAGAGGCTTAACCCACTGAGCCACCCAGGCGCCCTGTCTGGAAGTTTTTATACTGATTTTGTATTTGTTGTGGGTGTGTTTCATTTTATTATTATTATTATTTTGGTGTGTTTCATTTTTAAAAGAAGCATTTATCCGGGTATCCAGCAGTGATCAATTTCAGAAATAGATTAATGCAATTGTAATAGTCATGTGACACTTTCTCCATTTTTTTTTCTTTTAAGATTAGATACTTCTTCAAAGGGAATATCACTGCTATATTAGGTATATCTTACTGTCTCCAGAAAGGCTAGAGAAGGTGGGCTTATTAACTTTGTGAGGCTAAACTCTTCCCGACGAATTGCTTAAGAAAAGTGGGGCGGGGCACCTGGGTTGCTCAGTGGGTTAAGCCTCTGCCTTCGGCTCAGGACATGATCTCAGGGTCCTGGGATGGAGCACCACATCGGGCTCTCTGCTCAGCGGGGAGCCTGCTGCCCCCCACCTCCTCTGCCTGCCTCTCTGCCTACTTGTGATCTCTCTCTCTCTGTCAAATAAATAAAAAAATACAATCTTTTTTTTTAAGATTGTATTTATTTATTTGTCAGAGAGAGTGAGCACAGGCAGACAGAGAGGCAGGCAGAGGCAGAGAGAGAAGCAGGCTGCCCACCCAGCAGGGAGCCCGATGCGGGACTTGATCCCAGGAGGCGGGAATCATGACCCGAGCAGAAGGCAGCTGCCCAACCAACTGAGCCACCCAGGCTTCCCAATAAGTAAAATCTTTAAAAAAAAAGAAAAGAAAAGTGGGGCACCTTATCATTTGAGATCAAAACATACAAAAGGGCTATATCTTAACTTTTGTCATCAGGCTAGATGGACAAGAATATGAGGCAGTATTTGGGTTTTATATGCTCAGAAATACCGGCCTTAGTTCTGGTGCTATGGTTTCAGTTGAATTTTTTATGCTTTTAATCCATGTTAAAGCTAAGTGAGATAAATTAACTCATCTAAGCAAGCAAAGGTAGAGCAGAATTAGAAACAGCCATATAACGAAGGTGGGGGAGTCTCTGAAAGAAGGGAATGAAAAAAATTCCAAGAGCATAGGCTTTATCTCAGGAATGTTAAGTCAGGCATAAAGAAAGTTAAGGAAAACAATGGGTAGGAAGAATCTTATCTCCAAGAGGAGACACTTTGTGGGTAGTTGGTGACTCCCTGATAATTGCTACAGACCCATGACTGAGCACCTGATGTTCCACTGATCCTGTTCTGCCCTTTATGCTGCTTTCCAGAAAAAGAAAGACATGGACAGCAAACATGTACAATGTAGGCGATATTAGATGTGATTTCTTTTTCTTGGACTACAACGACATGGAATGGTTGAAACTAAACTTCTGATAAGAAATGTAGCAGGGTATATTTTAGAAGAATATATTTCATAGGTGAACCACCAACCTTGTTATCGTATTAGAGTACAGAGGACAGTGTTGTAATACAGAGAAAGACAAACCATAGGATAGGAGGTACCCATTAATTCTCAAAAGACTTACAACTCAAGGAAATTCTCAAGGAAAACATCAGAAGTGGGAGATGGCTCAGAGATCATACTTACGTCCTAACATTCTATATCAGTATATAGGGTATGGGAATTTTTGTAGCTTAATTAAGAACTTGGACTTCAGGTGTCAAATATATTGGTATTTAACTCTTAGCCCTGCCACTGATTAACACTGTGACCTTGGACAAGTTATTTTTCCTTACCAATAAAATGAGGACAAGAAAAAAATGGTACCTATCTCATAGTTGATAAGAATTAATAATGTGTGTAAAGGGGATAATAGTGTCTATCACATAGTAAGTAGTTTAAAAATGTTGGAGATTATTTTAATTGTTGTTACTATAACATCATCATCATCATTATCATTATTGCTCCTTGAAATCTTAATTTGACTAATGAAATGGAAGAGGTGCTATGTTCCCAAGTTGACATCTACTACTAACTAAACTGATAAAAGTGTTTGTGTTCTATAAGAGGAACAGATCCAGTAGAAGAGGAGGGTGATTACCATTGTTTGAAATACTGCTATGCCTGTTTGGAAATCAATAACCTTGAAGGAAACATAGGAGAAAACAATTAGATGAGGATACAAGTTTTTAGTAGTGATGTCATTGTCGAAATACACAACTAGCCCAACAGAATGTTCTTGCTAAATAAAGATAACAAAACTGGAAAAGATTTGGGATCCATTTGTCATAAGACATTTCAGCCATTAGAGATGTGGAGAGATGAGCAGATCTGTTTTGCTCCCCTGGAATGTAGTCTCATGATCCACAAGATGGGGGAATCAGTATATAGAACTGCTAAGGAAGAATCAGTTGAAGTGTGGGAATGATGGGAAATTCAGAAAGAATTCATGATGGTAAGGAAAGGTGATGCTAGGAGAATAGAGACTAGGTTATAGGAAAGCAGAAAACAAGTGTCATTCTGCAGTCTAAAGAGGAAATATGATGAGGTGATGTATTTCTTTTTCCTGAGGAGGAGACTGTATGGTTATGGGTTCATGAACATGATTAGAGTCAGTGGTTTCACAGTGGAAATAAATTTACCCAAACTCTTAACCTTCCTTCTGCTCCCTCCCCCATTCCAGTACACACACATTCATCCTTAGTTCCGGTAACTCCTTAGAGTCACCTCTCTGATCTGCTCCATTCTACCTCTTGCACACTCCCCTTCCACCACCCCAGCTGCCTTCCTGTTCTTCACACGTACTGTGTAGGCTGCTCTCCTAGGACCTGTGCACTGGCTCGCTCTTCCTCTGCAATGCTCTCCCCAGAGATCCACATAAATAACTCTCCTATTTCCTCCACATCTTTGCTCAGATGTCACCTTTTGGTGAGATCTACCCTGACCACGCTCTTTGTCTCTTCTGTTCACTGATCCATCACAAATGTCTGGAACCGCTTGCTGGCATATATGGTAGGCAGTCAATATGTGAGTGGATGAATGGTTTCCCTTACATTCTGTTTCATGGCTGTGTATCTTCTTTTTTTCCTTTCTTTCTCTCTCTGCTGAAATGTTCTTTCCTTCCTTCCCACATCCAGTTAGCCATTCTGAGTTATAGAGCCCTGTGCGCCACCTTTTCTGTGACCTGGGTCCAGCAGGATTAATCCTTCCTTTCTTGATACCACTTTTTATTATAACACATAACCCTTTGTATTGTAATTACTTGAGTATATCCTTTACTTTCTTGAGGAGCCAAATCTTTTCATTTTTATTTTCATATTACAGAGGATGAGCAGTGTCTAACGCATTGTAAGCACTCAATAATTTTTTTCCTTGAACTGAATGTCAGTATGAGAAAGTAAATAAAAAGAGCTTTAAGTGCTTTAGTAACTAGTTATAAGCTGCACTAATAAAATTCACGTTCATATCGGCAGTGAGCCACTGATCCCTGAGCTGATCACGACACATCTGCAGTATTGTGTCTGTTTCTGGGATGCCACAGTTGGAAAGGTGGCATTGAAAAACTAATAAAATGCAAACAAGTTAATAATTCCTATCATATAAACATGATTGAGAACTGGAAAGTTTAGCTAAGGGAAATAAGTCCTAATTTCACTTTTCAAATATTTTAAAAGGCCGCAATATTAAAGACTTGGAATAGTGTTTTATGTTGGACACTTCTGAGAGGAGTTTAGCCAGAATAACAATTTTAATATTTGTGGTTTCTAGAAGTAGAAATATATGTGTATATATGTGTGGCATTTTTGAAACATAGCAATCACAAGGTTTTTTCACAGATGCCATTTTTGTTTTCCATGCAGTGCCTTCATTCCTTGATTATGTCAAAATTTGCTGTTATGTTGTTTCATTGGCTTATGGGTGGTTTTAATCAGAATTTTGATTGAATACTTTTTTCTAAAGAGATTTCATTTGCTATAGGAATTCCATTAATTTTTAGACCTGTTAAATTTTTAAATAAATTTGAAAAAATTTTTTGATTAGAGACCTCTTTGTTTTTTGTTGTTGTTGTTTTTGTTTTTAGCTTCAAAGACATTTTTTTCTTCAGAACTTTATTTTTCCTGGATAGAAATGTGGAGATATTTTTTGTCACTGTAATTTTGGGGGGAAGGTGTATTATGAAACTAGTAAATTAAGAACCAGAGTTTCCTGTTTTGCTTATCTGTTTCATTTGTGATTTACTTTACATTCCTTCAGCCTTTCCAGTAAGAACTGAGTAGGAAAAGTGAGTGTTAAGACACATTAGGCTTAAAGAGAATTCTGAGGTTTTAAAATACTTACATGTGGCTGTGTATATAGGCACGACCACAAATTCCTTCTGAAACATCCTAATTTTAAAAAATATTTATTTATTTGGGGCAGATGGAGAGCGAGAATCTTTTTTTTTTTTTTTAAGATTTTTTTTTTTTAATTTACTTAGACAAATAGTGACAGAGAGCATGAGTGGGGAGGAGAGGGAGAAGCCGGCTCCCCGCTGAGTAGGGAGCCTCATGTGGGGCTCAGTCCCAGGACTCTGATCACAACCTAAGCTGAAACCAGATGCTTAACTGAATGAGCCACCCAGATGCCCTGAGAGCAAGAATCTTATGCAGGCCCTGCATAGGGCTCCATCTAATGACCCTGAGATGGAGACCTGAGCCGAAACCAAGCATCAGATACTTAACCAACAGCACCACCAAGGCGCCCCCTTCTGAAACATCTTTGTAAATAAATTGTAAGAATTGTACAGAAAGCTTCCAAGTATTTTATCTTTATTGAAGGAATGTGTTCTCAAATGCTCGGTGTAAGAGTTCAGATGGTCTTAGTGTACTTTGTACTTGAATGTGTGGTTAATGGATGCAGAGGGTGGCTTGGGGACTTTAGAGTTACCAATTCGTGTCAGATTTTTTTCTTTTCATCTCTCACACACTTTTCCCTTTCTGTTCCATATTTTGTTACTCTTCCACATAGAAGTATTTTTATTGCCAGAATGACACCCACTGTAAATTGTTTGCTTCAGGACTTCTGGATAGTCTTGCCATTTACCAACTGTCTCCTCTGCCAGGTGCTCTGTACTTGGCTCCTGACTTTTATGATCTCATGGCTTATAGGTATAAAGATTGTATAAAGGCAAATGCTAACTAAGAATGTTAGTGTTATTTTTAAATTTCACTTTATTTAGTATGCTAAAATTTTGGAATAATTAAGACACAGTTCATGTTCTACCAAGCATCTTTTCTTGCAATAAGGAAGATAAGTTAATTTATCTCAAAAGTATAGGGACTTAAAAACATAGACCAGTGTGAGGTAATCATTTGGTACAAACTCTGAAAAACATAAACCATATGTGATTTAGTCACTTGATAAAAGCCCTAATTGCAGAATGTTATTAGAAATAATGAAAAAGAAAGAATATTTACTTTGTTTTTACCTTCATTTGAGAGACAATAAAACTTTGTAATTTTGAATGAAATCTTTTTGCAGTGTTTTGAGAATTTTATGCTATAGCAGTGTAAATGTGATATGAAAAACAAATAAAAAAACTTTGTATTAATATTTTTTGTTTTCCTACACCTAGGATGGTAAGCGGATGTTTGGCACCTATTTTCGTGTTGGTTTTTATGGAACCAAGTTCGGGGATTTGGATGAACAGGAATTTGTTTACAAGGAGCCTGCAATAACCAAACTTGCAGAGATCTCTCACAGATTGGAGGTGAATGCTGTGGTAGTTTATGAATGTCTTATTTATTTATTTAAGATTTTATTTATTTGTGAGAGAGACAGAGTACCAGCAAGGGGAGCAGCAGGCAGAGGGAGAAGCAGGCTACCCACTCAACAAGGAGCCCAATGTGGGACTCGATCCCAGGAACTGAGCTCAATTATGACCTGAGCTAAAGGCAGATACTTAACCAACTGAGCCACCCAGGCATCCCTAAATTTTGTCTTTAATTTGTATTCTCTATGATGCATAGACTTTCAGATCCAGATTGAATCATTTAATAAGCCAGATCCTACCAGGTAAACTACTCCTTTAGAGAATAAGGATTTTTTGATAGCTACAGTAATATTCTTTCCATTCCTTCAAATCTTTAATGGCAACAGTAAAATAATACTTTTTTTTTGTGGCTCTATCTTCACACATATTTTAGATACCCCACAGCCTTCAGAGTTACTGTAATTTATAGAGAAATGTATTACCTACATTTTGCAGAAAAATACATAAGGAATTAAGTAACAACTAATGATGGAACTGGAATCCCTGGAAATTTCTGATTCAGGTGCATTATCTCTTTGGCCTGATTCCCAGTGAGAATCCTTTAGAAATTAAAAGCCTGAAATCATCCCTGAAAATACTTCTTAGACTCCCTTAACCTTTAGAACATCGTCATTTTCACCATGAATGTCTAATTTTCATATTTATGGCATTTACCAGTCTTTCCTGCTATAGTTACTCTTTCCAACCTCTCCTTATTCCTTTTACTCAAAATGCAGCCCATGGACCAGAAGCACTGGCATCATCTAGGAGACTGAAATGTAGAATCTCAGACCCTGCCCCAGATATTCTGAATTAAAATCTCCATTTTAATTAATTAATTAAAATCTCCCTGGCTGACTTGTATTCACATAAGAGTTTGAGAAGCCGTGTTCTGGGTTTCTCAGCTCCTCTTAATTTCTTTCTTTTTTTTTTCTTAAAGATTGTATTTATTTATTTGACAGAGATCACAAGTAGGCAGAGAGGCAGAGAGAGAGGGGGAAGCAAGCTCCCCGCTGAGCAGAGAGCCCGATGCGGGGCTCCATCCCAGGACCCTGGGATCATGACCTGAGCTGAAGGCAGAGGCTTAACCCACTGAGCCACCCAGGCGCCCCTCCTCTTAATTTCTTAATGTTATATTCTTATTGGCGACTTCCCTGGGCTCGCCTTCCATAAATTGACTTAAAATGTGACTTCTTATTTTTCAAGAGCTAACTAAGTAAGTCTTGGGAAACATTGACACAATGTTTTCTGTATTTACTCAGTTGTTAAAAAACTATCTTTGAGGGAAGAGTAGGGCTTCTCCTTTGAAGATTCAGGTGTAATTTTTCCCATGGAATAGCTCCATCTGTTGCCCGTGCTGCTCACGGAAGTCACTACATTCTTGACTGGGTTGCCTTTTCAAAATCTAAGCCAGTGTAAAACTTTCAGCAGATCAGC
>ML100083.1:10393-57250 GCA_003697995.1 Taxidea taxus jeffersonii
CTTCCAGGTACTATTTTAAGTGCTTTGCATATAATAATTTTTTCAATCTTCACAACAGCTCTAATGTTGCTCTTATTTTACTCACTTTGTAGATGTGGAAAACAAGGCATGGAAAGGTTAAGCAGCTAGCCCAAGGTCACATCACTAGTAGGTAGCAGAACCTGGGCAGTTTGGCTCCCGAGACTGCCTCTTGTGAGGTGACCTGAAAATAAAGATTTTTGTCTGTTTTATTTCCCACTATATCTCTAGGGCTGAAACATGCTGGGTACATAGTAGGTGCTCAATAAATAACAAGTTAAATGTTGAATCATTTGGGGATTTTACGAGTCTATTAGGACTGCTATAACAAAATGCCACAGACTGGGTGTCTTAAGCAACAGAAGTCTATGTTCTCATACTTCTGGAGGCTGGAAGTACAAGATCAAGGTGTCAGCAGGTTTGGTTTCTCCTGAGGCCTCTCTCCTTGGCTTGCAGGTGCCCACCTTCTCACTGTGTGTTCACATGGCCTTGACTCTGTGTTGTGTACAGCCCTGGTATCTCTCTTCTCATAAGGACACCTGCCCTATTAGATCAGGGCCCTACCCTTATAAACTCCTTTAACCTTAGTTACCTCTTTTAAAGGCTTTAAGAAGACATGCCAATATAAAGAGAAATTGATACACCATATAGTACATTGGTTTTCAAATTCTTTTTTTTTTTTTAGTAACTGAAGCCCTTTCTCAAATGTAATCCCCCGAGGAATCCTACTACAGCAAGCCTGCAAATAGGGGCTTCATTTTGGAGAGCTGAGTTGAAAGCTGGGTGGACCCCCAGTGAGTTCTGCCCCTGAAAGGCCCCTTGACCAAATCCTAGGCCACCTCACTATGGAAAAGGCTTTTGAGTATAGAAAGCAGCTCAAACATTTTCCCTTCTCTATATCTCGCAACAGGCTTGGTCTCAGCTTGGAGAGAGGGTGACTAAATCTCCAACTCAGGACTCACGGGCTCCAGGTGGAAGCCCAGAACCCAGGACATAGGGATCTAGGTGGGCCTTAAACCTAAACTAAGGGAGGGAGACAAATGCCCATCCTAACCATAGCAGGTATAGCTGGGGAGGCCTGACCTCATTCCAATCAGAATTGTGACCAGGCTGCTGTCATCTTTGTATTAGCATCAGCCCATCATTTTTATGAAAGGCTTAGGCCGAGTTTGAGTGAGGCAAACCTGGCAGTTAAAGTTCTCCTATTGTATAGATCTCTATCACCTTCATTCGAAAGCATAGGAACTGCTGAAAACATTATAAATCACTCCCAAGTGCCTCAGTTCAAATATTATTTCAGTATGCAAACTATAGTCATAAAGCATAATGAAACACATTTGAATATCTAGTACAAAAGCCACCATATAAATATAAAATAGGAGTGAATTAATGTGGTCAATGTTTTATTTTATAAATGCAACTTGCCTCCTGAGGATTTTAAAGAGCTCCTGGACAATACTTGGAGGACCCCACTAAATCTATGACCAGGAATTTCATTGTTTTAATTTGGAAAGAAGCAAGAATATGAATATATATATCTGCACATGTGCATATAGGTATAAATATAGATGTTTGTAGAGACAGGGATGGAGATAGGTATAATGTCATCTTCTTCTGTCTATTTCCTACTGATGCCCTGGTTTTAAGTAGCTTCTCTGGTGTGGCCATTCGTTGCCTCTGAGATTCACACAAGTCAGAAACAGAAGTATGCTTTGGACCACTTGCTGGCAGGGACCAGAATGACTTTTGTCCCATGAAATGTTGGCATGGTGTGCTAGAGTCCTGCTCAATGCTTTGGTGTGACCTGAGTCTTGGGGATTTTTGTTTCATTACAAGTAGTAGAGTCCCTATGGATGACTGAGTTTGTACAGCTTATATTCCAGTAGTGTAGGACATCAGAAGTGGAATTCACAAGGTTTAAAGAGAATATTACAAAGATAATACAAAAAGTCCTTCTTATATTCCAGCCCAAACCTGTGTCCATCTCCAAACATAAATAAGAAGGAAGGTCTCATCCTTGGCTATGTGCTTTGCTTTTGCTCTTGTCTTTCCTTCCTTCTCGTTGTCAGTCACATCCCATTACATCTTTTATATTACATAGGTGATACAAGAGTACATTCATGGTGTATAAGATTCTGGTTCCCATTGCTTCTGTGAAGACCCAGTGCCAGATTGATATATTCTAAGAAATCTTTCCCACTCTGATATCTATCTGATAGTTTCATGAATGCCTCCTTAGAACTTTAGATGCTATTTTGTTCCCCATTATCAGAACTCATTGTCTATTATTTGGGAATGATTTTAGAGTTTTAACTATATGTTTTTCTTTTCCAGTAGATTACCATCTTTTCAAGAAAAGGGCTATATAAAGGCCTTTTATATATTCTTTGATAATGTCCCATGCTTAATCCAATAATTTTTTTTTATTTAAACATATAATGTAACCCCACCACCCTCTCCCAATGCCCCCCCCTCCCCCGCCCCCCCCTAATTTTTTAATGACATTAAGAGTCAATTTTGGTTTGTCTCCCTCCCCCATCCCATCTTGTTTCATTTATTCTTTTCCTACCCCCTTAACCCTCCCTGCCCACCGTTGCATCTCCACTTCCTCATATCAGGGAGATCATATGATAGTTGTCTTTCTCCAACTGACTTATTTTGCTAAGCATGATACCCTCTAGTTCCATCCATGTTGTTGCAAATGGCAAGATTTCATTTCTTTTGATGGCTGCATAGTATTCCATTGTATATATATACCACTTCTTCTTTATCCATTCATCTGTTGATGGGCATCTAGGTTCTTTCAATGACTTGGCTATTGTGGACATTGCTGCTATAAACATTCAGGTGCACGTGCCCCTTCGGATCACTATGTTTGTATCTTTAGGGTAAATACCCAGTAGCGCAATTGCTGGGTCATAAGGTAGCTCTATTTTCAACTTTTTGAGGAACCTCTATGCTGTTTTCCAGAGTGGTTGCACCAGCTTGCATTCTTACCAGCAGTGTAGGAGGGTTCCCTTTTCTCCATATCCTCGCCAGCATCTGTCATTTCCTGACTTGTTAATTTTAGCCATTCTGACTGGTGTGAGGTGGTATCTCACTGTGGTTTTGATTTGTATTTCCCTGATGCCCAGTGATGTGGAGCACTTTTTCATGTGTCTGTTGGCCATCTGGGTGTCTTCTTTGCAGAAATGTCTGTTCATGTCCTCTGCCCATTTCTTGATTGGATTATTTGTTCTTTGGGTGTTGAGTTTGCCAAGCTCTTTATAGATTTTGGATACTAGCCCTTTATCTGATATGTCGTTTGCAAATATCTTCTCCCATTTTGTCAGTTGTCTTTTGGTTTTGTTGACTGTTTCCTTTGCTGTGCAAAAGCCTTTGATCTTGATGAAGTCCCAATAGTTCATTTTTGCCCTTGCTTCCCTTGCCTTTGGCATTGTTCCTAGGAAGAAATTGCTGCAGCTGAGGTCGAAGAGGTTGCTGCCTGTGTTCTCCTCAAGGATTTTGATGGATTCCTTTCTCACGTTGAGGTCCTTCATCCATTTTGAGTCTATTTTCGTGTGTGGTGTAAGGAAATGGTCCAATTTCATTTTTCTGCATGTGGCTGTCCAATTTTCCCAACACCATTTGTTGAAGAGGCTGTCTTTTTTTCATTGGACATTCTTTCCTGCTTTGTCAAAGATTACTTGACCATAGAGTTGAGGGTCTATTTCTGGGCTCTCTATTCTGTTCCATTGATCTATGTGTCTGTTTTTGTGCCAGTGCCATTACTGTCTTGATGATGAGAGCTTTGTAATGGAGCTTGAAGTCTGGAATTGTGATGCCACCAACTTTGGCTTTCTTTTTCAATATTCCTTTGGCTATTCCAGGTCTTTTCTGGTTCCATATAAATTTTAGGATTATTTGTTCCATTTCTTTGAAAAAATTGGATGGGATTTTGATAGGCATTGCATTAATCTGTCCATTTCAGTGAGGGGAGTGTTAAAGTCCCCTACTATTATTGTATTATTGTCAATGTGTTTCTTTGATTTTGTTATTAATTGGTTTATATAGTTGGCTGCTCCCATGTTAGGGGCATAGATATTTAAAATTGCTAGATCTTCTTGTTGGACAGACCCTTTGAGTATGATATAGTTTCCTTCCTCATCTCTTATTATAGTCTTTGGCTTAAAATCTAATCGATCTGATATAAGGATTGCCACTCCAGCTTTCTTCTGATGTCCATTAGCATGGCAAATTGTTTTCCACCCCCTCACTTTCAATCTGGAGGTGTCTTCGGGTCTAAAATGAGTTTCTTATAGGCAGCATATTGATGTGTTTTGTTTTTTTGTCCATTCTGAAACCCTGTGTATTTTGATTGGGTCATTTAGCCCATTTACATTCAGGGTAACTATTGATAGATATGAATTTAGTGCCATTGTATTGCCTGTAAGCTGATTGTTACTGTATATTGTCTCTGTTCCTTTCTGATCTAATACTTTTAGGGTCTCTCTTTGCTTAGAGGACCCCTTTCAGTATTTCCTGTAGAACTGGTTTGGTGTTTGCTTATTCTTTCAGTTTTTGTTTGTCCTGGAAGCTTTTTATCTCTCCTTCTATTTTCAATGATAACCTAGCTGGATAGAGTATTCTTGGCTGCATGTTTTTCTCGTTTAGTGCTCTCAATATATCATGCCAGTTCTTTCTGGCCGGCCAGGTCTCTGTGGATAAGTCTACTGCCAATCTAATATTTTTACCATTGTATGTTACAGACTTCTTGTCCAGGGCTGCTTTCAGGATTTTCTCTTTGTCGCTAAGACTTGTAAATTTTATTATTAGATGATGGGGTGTGGACCTATTCTTACTGATTTTGATGGGGATTCTCTGCACCTCCTGGATTTTGGTGTTTGTTCCCTATTCCATATTAGGGAAATTCTCTACTTTAATTCTCTCCAATATACCTTCTGCTCCCCTCTCTCTTTCTTCTTCTTCTGGAATCCCAATTATTCTTATGTTGTTTCATCTTATGGTGTCACCTATCTCTCGAATTCTCCCCTCGTGGTCCAGTAGTTATTTGTCTCTCTTTTGCTCCGCCTCTTTATTCTCTGTCTTTTGGTCTTCTATATCACTAATTCTTTCTTCTGCCTCATTTATCCTAGCAGTAAGAGCCTCCATTTTTGATGTCACCTTATTAATAGCTTTTTTGATTTCAACTTGGTTAGATTTTAGTTCTTTTATTTCTCCAGAAAGGGCTTTTATTTCTCCGGACAGGGTTTCTCTGATATCTTCCATGCCTTTTTCGAGACCGGCTAGAACCTTGAGATTCATCATCCTGAATTCTGGATCTGACATATTATCAATGTCTGTATTGATTAGGTCCCTAGCCTTCGGTAATGCCTCCTGTTCTTTTTTTTGTGGTGACTTTTTCTACCTTGTCATTTTGTCCAGATAAGAATATATGAAGGAGCAAACGAAATACTAAAAGTGTGGCAAAGACCCCAGGAAAATGTGCTTTAACCAAATCAGAAGAGACCCCAAATAGTGGGGGTGGGGGAGAAAGGGGGTAAAAGAAGTTCAAAAAAGAGAAAAAAATTTGAAAAAGAACACAAATGAAGAAAAAATATAACAAAAGAAAAAATATATATATCTTAGACTGGTGACTAGAACAGGGTCACCCACTTAATTTTGGGAGTATTTTGTTCTCTTAGAAGAAACTACCTCCTAAAATTTTAAAGAATGAAAAACATATATAAGGGAGAACACAATGAAGGGAATATGACTATAAAGATGAAAAAAAAATTTTTTTAATTTTAACAAAGGAGTTGATAAGGTAAGTTGGCAGGGAGAATAAAAAAAATAAAGTGGAGAGAACTTGCTTGGGCTGGAGACTAGATCAAGCCCAGTGCTAGATTTAGGGTGTATTTTGATCTATTAGAAGAAGTTGTACCCCAAATGTTTTAGAAGAAAAAAACCCTATGTGTATACAAGAATAAAGTTAGATACAATGAAGGATAAAATATGACTATAATAATAAAGGTTCAAAAAAGATTTTTTTAAGAAAGTTATTAAGATAAACTAGTTAAAAAACGTTAAAGGAGGAAAGGGTAAAAGTTAAAAAAAATTAGCAGAAGAGGAAAAAAAAATTAAAAAAATTAACTTTGCCAGACTAAAGATTCATGGGGAAAAAGCCCTGAATTCCATGCTTTGCTTTCTCGTCCTCTGGAATTCCGCTGTTCTCCTTGGTAAGTGAACTTGGTCTTGGCTGTATTTCTTTGCTCTTCTGGGGGAGGGGCCTGTTGTAGTGAATCTCAAGTGTCTCTGCCCCAGGCGGAATCGCACCGCCCTTACCAGGGGCCGGGCTGAGTCATCCGCTCGGGTTCGCTTTCGGGAGCTTTTGTTCCCTGAGCGCTTTCCGTAGAGTCCGGAGGACGGGAAGGACAATGGTGGCCTCCCAGTCTCCGGAGGAGCCCAGAGCTCGGGGCCCCAGTCTTCAGTGCGGCCTCAGAGAAAAGCGCTTAATCACTCCCGTCCCCCCAGCCTCCAGCCGCGCCCGGAGAAAGTCGAGCGTCATCAGTCCCGTGTCACTGGCCTCTGGGAGCTCCGAGCTCACCCAGCCTGTGACCAAGCGTCTCTGTCTCCGGCACAGAGCCCCGCCTGGAGTCTCCGAACCCCGCAGACCCCTGAGCTCTCCCGGGTCGGAGTCTCCCGGATCTTGGGGGACCCCAGCACAGAGCACCGGCCCATGTCCCAGACCACGGCTCAAGGTAACCCCGAGTTGAGAGCTCACTCCTCGGCTCTGTCTCCGCAGCCGGCTTCCCCCTCTAAAACCTGCGAGCTTTGCGACACTCAGACACCCCCGATCCTTCTGTGACCCCGCGGGACCTGAGACCCCGCTGTCCCTGCAAGGGTTCTCTGGAGCGATGTCCCTCTGTGGAGCAGACTTTAAAGTCCTGATTTTGTGCTCCGTTGTTCTGCCGCCTGCCGGGAGCCGGCCCCTCCCCCCACGGTCTATCTTCCTGTCACTTTGGATTCACTTCTCCGCCGGTCCTGCCTTTCAGTAAGTGGTCGATTTTCTGTTTCTAGAATTGTTGCTCTTCTTCTCTTCGATCTCCTGTTGGATTTGTAGGTGTTCGCAATTTGATAAGCTATCTAGCTGATCTCCTACTGCCTGATGTTGTCTCAGCCTGCTACTGCTCTACTTAATCCAATAATTTATAGTATTTGTAGCCTGTCCACTCTGTGCAAAACAATGTATCAGGTACTTTTTACATTAATGAATGGATAAATAACTTTTGGAAAGAGAAGCTTCTGGTTAGATTTAGAAGAGGTAAGCTCAAAGACCTAAGCATCCAAGCTTCATGACCTTCTCTGACCTCATAATCACTTCCTTTGCCCCTGGATTGGGAAGATTCTATGGTTCCTGGCTTGAGGAACCCTATCCTTGTCCCCAAACTATTCTTTGTTTTTTTTTTCTATTTGTTGGGAGCTTAGTTTCTATTCACTGTCAAAGACAGACTATCCATTACAAAGGCCTCTTCAGTCTTTGTTCTAGACTATTGTTTGGGTCAGTCTCTCTAGTGTGAGTTTTCTCAGTATGTGACCCAGTCCCCTAGTGTGCTTGATAAAATGTAGATTCCTGAACCCAATCCTAGACCTTCAAAATAATATCTGTGATGGGGTCTGAGAATCTGCTTCTTAACATATTTACCCCAAGTGTTTCTGAAGCTCACCAGTGTTTAAGAGACTTATTTCTAGTACTTTGGCAGCTGCTGTTATAAGGTCTATCTTGACCCTTAGTGTCTCTACTTTGCCTCATCTTCCTTCAGCCACACAGAGCAGACTACCTCCTCTCTCTAAATGGCTGTTTCTAATCTGTGAAGTCAGCTCTTACTGATATGCAAAGCAGATCTGCCTACCAAGGACTGAAATCAGTGGCAGATGAAACCCGTCCTTTACATAGCTCTACTATTGTCCTTTTCTTTAACTGTTTTCCACTAATTTTGGAACCCAGGTGCCTTCAGGGGTGTGGTCTTCCAGGAGTTTTCATAATTTGGGCCATACCATAATATTTTAAATGAATATGGATCATGGTGTAGGCAAGAATCCCAGCAAGGAAAGGGGGAAGTTCTGTGTATATTCAAAGTCGTGCTCACACAGAGACTTTTTTCAACATATTCAAAATACTGTATATTTGCGTTAAGTCCAGTACTATTTATTATGCATGTTTTGCATCCTGGACATTACACTAGGCAATATGCGGCTAAAAATATTCATGATCAGTTCTTACACAGGGTCTGTATCTTCACATTCTGATTGGTATTTGGCTGCTCAGCTTCTTAGGCAGTTGAGTCAAAATGAAAGAAATCACTTATTCAGCAAATATTTAATGAATACCATGTGCTATCCTAGGTCCCAGAGACACAGTGGTAACTAGGACAGATATGGTGTTGCCCTCTTGGAAAAGACAGTCTATGATATTTGGCTGATATATGGTGGGAGATAAAAGGTCTAAATTAGATATGTTATAGTTGAGATGTTTTATGAGAAATGCAAGAGTATATCTGGTTATGTGCACATGGAAGGCAGCAAAGGGTCAGGGCTAAAAATTTACATTTAGGCAGAGAATGTAGAGAGAGAAGAGAGAATCCAAAAAGCTAGAAAGTATTTGAAGAGATGCTTAAACTCACTAGACACCTGAGAAATATAAATTAAAACTACAATGGGATCACCCAGTAGAAAGATGAAGTTTAAAAAGTGGAAAATGACAAATATGGATGAGGATGTGGGATCAAGGAGCCCTCATGTAGTATTGGCAGAAGTGGAGACTGGAGCAGCCATTCTGGGTGGCAATCTGGTTAGCACATGATCACATTCAGCACATACTCCATGACATATGGATTCAGACCCTGAGTATGCAACTCAAAGGGTCAATGGGGGACACTAGCAAGGATGTTCATGGCAGCACTGAAAATCATAATTGTTGTGGGATGCTGGAGATGATCTGTGTGTCTACCTCTGTGGGAGTGGATTGGCAGGATGTGGCATGAGTAAGCACACCATGGGATATTATGTAACAGTAAGTAACAGATCAGATGGATCTAACTAATGTTGAGTAAATAAATGCAAAACAGCATAGCACATATAATGCAGTACCTTTGCAGAAGTTAAAATATGTGCATACAAAATGACTCGGTATTTTATAAGAACACATACAAACAAAAGGATACACATGGACTATATTAGAATGATTACCCACAAGGCTACGGGAAAGGAGATTGGGAGGTGGTGATGAAAGGGAGTAAATACATAAATAAAACAAGAGAAGACCTTTGTGCAGACCCTAGATAATGGGCTGTGATTGTAGAACTAATAAAACCCAATCCTCCAGAGGCCCAAATCAAAAGGAAATAAAAGATAGAGAGAGCAGTATGTGCCAGACTGATGAGCATGGGCACTCAGAGGTTGGCAGAGGTGAGTGAATGAATTCATTGGGTAGGTATTGTGTTTGCCATGCTCTGAGACTCCATGCGAGATGCACACAGATACTGGTTCCCTGCAGGAGGTCAGGAGTTTCTCCTTTCTCATTTTCTGGAAATCCAACTCATCCTTACTCCACCAGGGTTTTTATGTTTTAATTCTGGAGATAAATGATACACAGTCAGAATGATCATTTCTGATCTGTCTCAGAAGATACTATCCTTCAATGATTTAAGAGTAAATGGGGCAACAAAGATATGTTGTGTCTCAGTTTTCTCAGATATGAAATGATGATCATATGGCCCTCATCATCTCTTGCTGATTTATACCAACAGCTGCCCAATTGATCCCATTGCCTGAGAATTCTCCTACAATCTACCTTCTATGTCACCAGGATGATATATCTAAAATATAAATGTTATCAACTCATTCTCTTCATTAAAAATTCTGTGTGACTCACTAGTGTGTTCAGAAAAAAAAATAACTGGCCAGGAGCAAGTCAGAATGATATTAGAAGACCAGGGGTTTGAGGGTTAGACAAATCAACTTGATCGTTAATTGGCTATTTGACCTTATGTAAGTTACTATACCTCTCTGAATTTAATTTTTTTAAAAAATATTTATTTGTTTATTTATTTGACAAAGAGAGAGAGTTCACAAGCAAGCAGAGTGGCAGGCAAAGGGAGAGGGAGAAGCAGGCTCTCTGATGAGAAGACAGCCCAATATGGGGCTCCATCCCAGGACCCTGGAATCATGACCTGAGCTGAAGGCAGATGCTTAAACAACTGAGCCACCCAAGTGCCCACCCCTTTTAAAAGAATTTTAGTTTCTATACCTGTAAAATATGGGATAAGAATTCTTAACTTATAGGGAAGTGGTTCTCATACATGAATGTGTGTTAGAATTCCCTGAAGGGCTTGTTCAAATACAGAGTGCTGGGATCCATCCTCAGAGCTAATGACTCTGTAGGTCTGGGATGGACTTAAGGAGCTACATTTCTAGCAAGTTCCTAGGTTATATTGATGCTAGTGCTGCTGGCCCTAGGACCACACTTGCCATGCCACTATAACAGGTTCTTGTGAGGACCAGAAATGATACATGTCAAGAGCTTCCCTGCTACATCATGCATGAATGGGCATTACTGTCATTGCTTTTATGTCCCGCTGTCTCTGGTTCTCTCCTCAAGTTTCATTGCCTAACCCCAGCCTGCATACATCATGTGTGTCAACTACAGCCAACCACTCACTGTTTCCTGAACTTTCTGTGCAGTTTTTGTCCTTGGGGGTATTATGTCTATTCTTTCTTCCAAGAATTTCCCTGCCCCCCCCCATACCACAATCCTACTTTGGAAGAACCTCCTCCTTTCTGAGGCCCAGCTCAAATGCCCATGAAGATTTTGCATATCTTTTCCAGATGGGATTATTGGTCTTTCCCAGGAACACTTTATCCATCTGTTCATTTATTGATTCATTTCATAAGTGTTTATTCAGCGTCATTATGCGCCATACTCTGAGCTAGTCATTGGGAGTACAGCAGTGAGCAAAAATGGATACAGTCTCTCCTCTCAAGGACTTCAAAGCCTTAGAGGAGAAAAGAGGTGACACTCAAACACAAATGACTGTAAAATTACGATCATGACACATAGTAAGGGGGGGTGTGTTCCTGCTTTAAGCACCATGTAACAGAGGAAGATTTACAGAGGTTTAAAGTGGCCCCTTTCTATAGGAATCATTGAACTCGGTAAGGTTGGAATGGGGGAACAAACAATCCAAAAATGACTTGGGTATGCATAGTGCCTTGTATACCATGAACTTATTTTCTGGCCTTTTACAAGATTATTTCATTAATTCTCATAACAGCATGATACATAATCTCCCAGCTAATACTTGCTGAGCACATACTATGCATACTACATCCTTGCCACTATTCTAGCTGGTATCAGATGTGTCAAGATAAATAAGATGCTACATTTAATTAATCCCCCATACCACAGTAAAAAAAATCCCCAAAACACAATCACAAATAGAGTTATCTCTATTTAAAACCTTTTAGCAGTTCCCCCTGTGCTCTTGGGAGAAGTCCAGACTCTTTACATGAGCTGTAAGGCCCTTTGTGATCTGGATCTGATATATATCTTCTATTTCAGCTGCTGTCCAACCCCAGTGCCCCCCATGTGGTCCAGCCAGAGTTGTGGTTCCTTAATGTGCCAGACTCTTTCCTAGAAACTCCACTCCTTACTCCTGTTTCCATTGGCCACTGCTGGTGAATATAAGCTAAAGGTGAATTTCCCCCACACTGGCATAAACCAAAGCCTAAAGACTCCTTTAAATCCTTTCAAAGGGGGTGGGTGAGAAGATGTCATTATTTATTAATGACAATGTCATTAACAATTGAAAGAGAATTCCAATGGTCTTATAGTATCCCAGACACTTAGAGCTCCTGATTTAGCAACCCCATTTTCAGATTAATTTCAGATAAATATGTGATAGTTTGATGAATCAATACAGCAGTTTCTGCAGAGGGAGAGGTAAGTAATAGCAGCCCTGTCCTTCAAGAGAACCACACCTATTTTGTGAATCAATGAGAAACCAAGAATGTTGTCCCTTGTGGCTCTGCTGGGGACAGGGCATATATCTGCATTTCAGTTTTCTTAACCTATAAATGGAAAATCAATCTGTGTCCTTATCTGCAGAGTGCTTCAGGATCCCAAATGGGTCTGCCCCATAAATTCAAAGCATACCCTGGAAAAAAGGCAGACACAAAGGTCGTGGCTGGATCATGTGACTGCTCCTGGAGGAAAGGTTTAGTCCCTTAGGAATGTCTGCATCCTCCTTCTGCCATGCTTTTGACTGTTAACACCTGGCCTTTCTGTGCCATAATAAGAAATTTTATTAAAATATTTTGGCACTTCTGCTTTTAGTAGAACTAGGAAGCCATGAAGCATGCAAACAGGGCACAAAAATGAAACACATCCTGAGGAGAGTTATGAAACTTTTTTAGACCCAAGAAAAGTTTCACTTTAAACTGTATGTCAGCTTGGGTGGGAGTCGGCCTGGTTTCCCTTCACGTAAGCCAGCAGATCCATGGCTATTTCTGACTGTTCTCTTCTTGGCTAAAATGACCTACTGGCCTCCTGGGGACAGATGCAGGCAATTCTAACAAGGTCAGGCTGTGGAAACTCCCAGGTAGAGATGGGTCTTTGCTGTCCATTGCTTCCATCCTAAAATGTCAAAAAGTCAAGTTTGACTCAGACTTCTGAGCCAACACTCTGTGAGCTGAACCAAATTCAGTCAGTTGATCTCATAATACGGTTGTTTGGGTACTTCCTTTCTCCACTAGCATGTGAGCATCTGGAAGCAATGATTCTAATCCATCTTTTGTATTTTCCTCTTCCAACCTCCCTTTACCACTCCCACCCTACTCCAACTCCCCGATCCACTTCTTGCTTCTGGCACAGTGCCTTACAGGCTTTCATGGAATTTACTGAATCAAAAAGTTTCTTATATTCATGTTAGCATGCTGACCTCTCACCACAGACCAAACTGTATTTGCTGTAGACTTGAATGCAATGTACCAAGGGGCCATCTGGGACCTCACTCTTCTGGAGAGTTCCAGGAAGTCTCAAAGCACAGGTCTTGAGTCCAACACTGTAGGGAGGCTTCCAAGGTGCAAAATTGTGGCTTTTCCCTTCAAAATTTTCCTTTCAGGTAATGAGTGAAAAAAATGAGTTATTTTTCTCTCTACCTGATGAGAAATATGGCAGTCATGCCATCCATTTATAAATATACCACCAGTGAAATATCATGATGCCTAATTTTCCTACCCTCTGTCATACCTGAATCCTATTCATGATGTTAATTCACCTAAAAAAGAAATGGTCCCTGCCATTCCTGTTTCTGCCAGTCTGGCAAGTGACACATACATTCCTGGACACATCTAGGCAGGACCCGGAGGCATAAAATGTTCCAGGATTGTAAATGATGCTGCAAAGCCATTCTGCCACAGCCAATTGGGAGAACAAAGGAAAATGAGCTCTGGCCACTGCATTCTGGTAAGCTGTTGGCAAATGAGATGTGTGCAGCATTCTCTTGTCCTCTCTGTTTCTAAGAAAGGAGTTATAATTATGAAAGGGCAAACCACAATGTTTGGATGCTTAGATAACTGTATCTTTAATGGACATCCATGCTGTCTGAATGTGGGCTGGGAGTCTGGTTAGATGAAAAGAGTCAAGAGATTCCCATTCAAGAACCGTTTTGGAAGTTAGTTTGGCCTATCCCTGGAAGTGACACTGTGATTAATTTTCATCTTAACTATTTATTATTGTTGCTTTGGATACCAAAGACTGTAAGTAAAAACTAATACAGAAATACATTTCTAAATAAAGTTGAGAACTTGTCAGCTCAGGTATGAGCTGATGGTTCCCATTCCAAATGGGCCCCTTTCAAATAAGAGTCATTTGCCATATTTCAGTCTTCCAGGTCCTCTGGACAAAAACCTTGGAGTGATCCTTGAATCCTTTCACACTTCAAATTCCAACCATCGGGGAATCTTATTGGCTCCACCATCAAAACATGTCCAGAATGGGACCAATTCTAACTATGTCCTCTGCTATTACCCTGATTTGCACCAATAAATTGAATTACTCAGTAGTAGATTTTTTCTTGATCTGAGGGCTTATACTTTTCCTCAGAATTGGAAATTTTCTTAGTATTAATTCATCAAGTATTTTTTCTTCCCCCTCTCTTCTCTTTTGGGGACTCCAGTTACACATATATCAGGCAGCTTGAAGCTGACTTACCGCTCATCAAGGTTCTTGCTTAATTTTGCAGCAGGATTCCTTCTTCACTTTGTTTCACTTTGGATGATTCCTATTTCTATGTCTAGCAGATGTATTAGCCTTCTCTCATATAATGTTGAATCTGTTGCTAATCCTAATCCAGGATATATTTCATTTCAGACATCATTATTTTCATCCCTGGAAGTTCAGTTTGGATCTTTTTTGTATGTCTTCCATGTCTCTATGGAATGTTCAGTGTTTCCCCTAGCTTCCGAAATATATGGAGGACAGTTTCACTGTTCTTATCTCCTAATTCTATCATCTGTATGAATTCCAGGTCCATTTCAACTGATTGGATTTTCTCCTCATTATAGGTATTATTTTTCTCCTTTGCATACCTGATAATTTTCGATGGGATGCCCAACTTTCTGAAAAAAAAATTTTTTATTTTTGCCTCGTAGGGTGCCATGTCATTTTTAAATCTCTATGGATATTGTTGAGCTTTGTAATGACCACATTTCAGCTTTTTTGGGGGGGCAAATCTGTGGCCTTCTTTATGGTACCCTTAACTTTTTCTATTAGATAATCAGTGTTACTGTGGTGTTTGTTCCTTTGACAGAAACAACTATCTAGAAACTACCCTGTGAAGTTTCCTTTGAACTAAAATTCTCACTTATAGGGCTCCTTTGTCACTTTTCGCATTTTGAGGGGATTTTATACTGCCATTGCCACTGCTTTATTTGTCTCCTTCCCACCTTTACTTCTTCCCTATGCAGCTATTCCCCCACTGTCCTTGTAGCTGTGTGGGGTCCTAGCCTCTGGCTGTTAATGAGCATGGCTAAGTGCCTGTCCAGATTCAAACTCCATATCCTCTTCAGTTGGAACACTTAAGGCATCACTGAACAAATAAAAAGTGGATGTGGATAGGTTAATCCAAAGAATATAATTATAAGCAGGATTTTCCAAATTTCTTAAGAAAATTCACCCTATTTGCTTCTGATGCATCTACACTATATCTTAGTCAATATATTTAGTAAGGGCTGTACCTTAAGTATATGTAATTTTCAAGTAGATGCAGATCTTGTTTGCTAAGGGAAGACTGCATGATGACAGATGGAACGGAACCATAGCATTTCCTGAATCCAGTCTATTGAAATATAGTATAAAAAATTAGGTGGCACAAATGTATTCCCTCTTGAAAGGCTTTTGTTGTATAATTTCTATGTGTGGAAAAAAGAAGGATAGATGACAGTTAATAGTTTTTGTAAATGGAAACAGTACCAAGAGTCTGCCTGAGGAGAAATTTTCTATAAAGATCATATTTCTGAATAAAAACAGGATTTCCTTTGTGGCTTAATTCAATGAGCAATTATGGGAAAACATTATTAATTCAGATATACTCATTTTCACAGGGACTGAAGCTTACTCTTGTCTCACAGATTTCTTCTTTACAATTGGCTATTATCTGTAACTTTGTCTTATTAAGCCCCCATCCTTCTAAATTCTGCTCTGCTTTTTGACATTCTAGCTACCTACCCTTCCACACAGTTCATTTGTGGCTCATATTCTCATCTTGACCTCAAAGCAAAGACCCCATGAGCTACCTTGACAATGGTCCTTTTTTTAAAAAATATTTTATTTATTTATTTGTTAGAGAGAGAGAGAGAGAGTGAGCACAGGCAGACAGAGAGGCAGGCAGAGGCAGAGGCAGAAGCAGGCTCCCTGCCGAGCAAGGAGCCCGATGTGGGACTCGATCCCAGGACGCTGGGATCATGACCTGAGCCGAAGGCAGCCGCTTAACCAACTGAGCCACCCAGGCGTCCCGACAATGGTCCTTTAGATGTGTAGAGCACTTTTCACTTTACAAAGACTTTTTTTTAAAAGATTTTGTTTATTTATTTGACAGACAGAGATCACAAGTAGTCAGAGAGGCAGGCAGAGAGAGAGGGGGAAGCAGGCCCCATGCAGAGCAAAGAGCCCGATTCGGGGCTCATCCCAGTACCCTGGGATCATGACCTGAGCTGAAGGCAGAGGCTTAACCCACTGAGCCACCCAGGCGCCCCATGACTTTTAATTCGTATTTCTTTTTGTCTTCACAAGAGGTGATTTTTCTCCCCATTTTACAGATGGAAACATTGAAGTTCAGAGTGGGAGTCATCAGTATTGTTCACCAATTGTTTGTACTTCTCCCCCCTCCCATGTAGATGCTAGAATGGTACTTCCTGGCTTCTTTATGGTTGTGTGAGGCCAGATGACTGGTACTCACCAATGAACGGCTGGTGGAAGAGACACGCATCACTTCTAGGCTGATCACTTACTTATCAATATCATACTCTCCAGAGCAATCATTTCCTCTCGCCACAGTGATTGGCAATATTTGTGACAGTGGCTAGTAATAGCATGATCTATTGGGATTCGGGGGTTGTAAGTTTATTGTAGGCACTGAGTGCTGCTTTCAGTAATACATATAAATTGGACTATAATTCAAGTCTTCTCACCCAACCCACTTTCCACTATACTGGTGTTTCCAGAAGGCAAAAATGTCTTCCAGCGAACAGAGTTAAACAGTGTTCTGTTTAACTTGGTTTGTCTGAGTCTCTAAATGTTTTTTTCACGCACTGTGAAGCTCCAGAGGTGAATAGGTGTAAAGAATATATGAAACTTTCCAAAATTACTTGAACAGGAAAACCTATCTTTTTGTGCATAAGAATAGCAGGATTTGCATTGTGCATAACACACTTTGGAGAGCATTGCACTAGACACCCTGTGCTGCTTCTCTTCACGTACCTTTTTTTATCTTCCTGGGGTTAAGAACTCTGGTTAGAGATGTGGTTAAGGAAGTTAGGTAGAGGTCTTCGGGAAGATTACGGTTAGACTGAAGACCACTTATCAGCAAGATCAGCCCAAGTTGGGGAGCATGGTGGCCGGGAGGTATGTAAAGGAGTAAGACAAAGACAAGCTGTGGGTATAAGCACAGTGTAAACATGAAGAGGAGGAGAAAGGCAGGCACCTAGAGAAAGCTACAGATGATGAACAGCCAAATGAATCTCCAAGACATGTGGTTGGGGGGTGCCTGGGTGGCTTAATGGGTTGGGCCTCTGTCTTCAGCTCAAGTCATGATCCCGGTGTCCTGGGATAGAGCCCTACATTGGGCTCTCGGCTCAGCAGGGAGCCTGCTTCTCCCTCTCTCTCTCTGCCTGCCTCTCTGCCTACTTGTAATCTCTCTCTGTGTCAAATAAATAAATAAAATCTTAAAAAAACACGTGGTTGGGGAAGATGGTACAGAAGGACAGTCTGGCATTGAGCATGGGAAAGGCAGGGTCAGAGGTGTAGCCTTGAAGACAGCTATGATACCAACCAGGAAAGCCTGCAGTTAGGGAACTCACTAAGCACTAGGTACTTTGATTAGCACTTTATATATTTCCTCACTTAATCCTACAGGCATGGTTAGTGTCCCCTGCTTTGCAGCCAAGGAACTTAGCCATTGTTAACCAAACAGTAAGAAAGCAAGTTGGGATTTGTATCCTTATAAGTCTAATTTCATCATCAGGTGTTTAGCCACGATGCCCTACCGCCTCCCCATAGTTCATGAATCTAGTTCTTACCAAAGATACCTCCTGCTACATTGGTTTTTCTCTCTAATAACTTAGTTAGTGGACTTTGAGTGTATTGTCGATGGAGAATCCAGAACACTGGGCCCATCGGGAATACCAGAGGGGCCTTTCATGTTTGAGTAACCAAGTATTCTGGTTTTCTTCTCAGAAGTCAATTTTACAGATAAATCATCTTTCAACATTGTGTTAGTCAGTAAACAAAATGCGTTCAAAACACCTTAATGAAGAGAATTTACTTTCTAACCTAAGCCAGCATCATTTTCATGTCAAAAAGAAAGTGGTTACAAGCTGATCTCTTCTATGGATGGTCTCGGTCATTTGTAACTGACAAATAAAGTTTTAAATTACTAAGCCTCTAAAAGAAGGTGACTTCCAATTTCAAAAGTTTTTTTTTCTTCTTGCAT
The DNA here is from genome assembly GCA_003697995.1 of Taxidea taxus jeffersonii. Lineage (NCBI taxonomy): Eukaryota > Metazoa > Chordata > Mammalia > Carnivora > Mustelidae > Taxidea > Taxidea taxus. The sequence goes on from ML100083.1 coordinate 28,660, forward strand.
TGCTAAAAGATTGGACTTGGATCATTTTGTTCTCCCCACAATATTTAGTTTCTGTGATTAGGTCTACAGAGATGAAGAAACATGAGTCATAAATTTTGAAACTAAAAAGCCTCTGATTCATCTAGAATTTTTTGAGTAGATGAGTCAGTGTATTGATTAACATGAGTGGTTATGACATTTTTCCCTTTCATTACTAATCATCCAGACCCAAAATTTGTAGCAAGATACTGTTTTATGTTTTTTGATCCTCAGACTTAGCTTGCTGTGGTTTGGTTAGTGGTTTTTTTTTCTTGTCTCTTTAGAGCTGAAAATCAAGCTATAAACAAAGGCATTGATTGACTCAGTGAGTTGAATCACTTGGTGTTTAATTATGAACTACTTGGAGATTGTTAAAAATTCATGCAGTTTTGTATTTGTGGTGGTACAGGTTTAAAAGTCATTAAGAAACAGCATGACTAGCTTAGATAATTAATATTTGGCTTGAAAAATAAAAACATTGCAATTTTGAACAGCATGACCCATGGTCAATTATCTATCCCATTTTTTTTCAAGTAAACACCATAACTCAAATGAATTCATTATGAAATTAGCCATTCATTCACTCATTCATTCATTCATTCATTCAAAAAGCATTTTTTGTATGATTGTTAACTACTAGGTGACAGGATCTATGCTGGAAACTGTCAAGGTTACAGAGATGAACAAAATCCTTTCCTGTCCTCTTAAAGCTTATAGTCTAGCAGAGGATTTAATACTTCTGCACACAAAATACCCAATTGATACAACATACATGTAGAAAATGAGTAATAGAAGGAAAATACTGAAGTAATTCAGAGGAGAGATACCTTACTTTCAGAGGGGAATATAGGAAAAGCTTCAGAGGGCATATGGGATTCTGAGAACCAAGAGTAGACAGAGAAGACATGATTAGAAAACAAAAAATTATGAAAGATAAGGAACATTCAGGGACTGAAACAAAGATATTTTAACAACTACGAATGCATGATATAAGGCAGTGCCTCCCAAACTCTATCATTTGTAAGAAATGTGAAGGTCTTATTAAAATGCAGATTTCTTTCTTTGGTAGGTCCAGGGTGGGGAATGCGATCTGCATTTCTTTTTTTTTTTAAGATTTTATTTATTTATTTGACAGACAGAGATCACAAGTAGGCAGAGAGGCAGGCAGAGAGAGAGAGGAGGAAGCAGGCTCCCCATTGAGCAGAGAGCCTGATGCGGGGTTCTATTCCAGGACCTGGGGTCATGACCTGAGCTGAAGGCAGAGGTTTAACCCACTGAGCCACCCAGGTGCCCCACGATCTGCATTTCTAACCAGCTCCCAAGTGACATACATGCTATTGGTATGTAGACTACATTTTGAGTAGCAGGGTCCTAGGGCACTGCGTTAGGAATCAAAGACCATGGTGTGCTAATGCTCAACAGTATGATACAGACTGGATTTTATAAGTTGAGGTCAATGAGCACTGGAGTGGTTAGAGGATATTTCAGAGGAGAAGCAGAGCTACACCTAGGATGTGGAAGGGTAGAGGACTCAATCAAACCTGTGTGAAGAGGCAGAAACTCTAGGAAGGTAAAATATGGTGAACAAAGGTGCAGAGGAAGGAATTGATAAGGTGTCTCCAGGCAACAATGAGCAGACCAGTCTGGTTGGCATATAGGCATTGTGGAGGGGATTAGTGTATTATAATGCTAAAAGCATAAGGTCAGGACGACATCATGGAGGGCCTTGGTAATGAGACAAAGATGCCTGGGTATCAGCTTGTATACAAGCTTGGCATGATGTGAGTACACGTTGAAAAGTCAACAAGAAACACTAAAGTACTATTCTATTATTAAGACATGTACCCACTTCACTGGGCCTGCCTGGAGGGGATGGTTTTCCCCATTTAGTACAGAGCTCCAGATAGGTACCTAGGAAGGAAGGCTGGCAAAGCGAGTGTCTGGCTGGTTTGGGCTTCCACAGAGGGTATATTTGCTAATGCTTAGTACTCCTGTAGCCAGGAAGAAACATAAAGGCTCAGCTAGACTCAAAGGACTGAAGATTGGGAGGAAGGCAATCATTTCAGCCTTGGGGGATGCTGAAACTGTCCAAGGAGGAAGTCTAGAACAGGAGTTCTTAATGTTTCCTGCAGGATCATGGACACCTTTGAAATCTGATGAAAGTTGTGGGTGCTTTCACCCAAATGAACACACACAGGCATGTGCAAACACCATCTGGCATAAACATACAGAGGTTTCCTGGAAATCTCTGGAGCCTGTCCATTTATTCAGAGGTTTGGAAACTCTTCCTTCTGGAGAGGAAAAGAGAAGAGGTAGAAGTACAAAGCCTTTGAAGAGGACGCAGTAAAGACCAACAAGGAGCCCCCAGGGAGTAAGAGAGTCTAAACATTTCAATATAGGATTGCCTGCACCAAGGGAAAAGAGAGTTTCTGGGGGACTGTGTATGTCAACATTATCATAGGTCAATGAGGGAAAATACACTGGTCAAAGTCAAGAGCAATGTGCAGAAAAAATTGTAGTAGCATGTTGAGAACACAAAACTCTACAGACAGTTGAGGTTTATGTCGGCAGTTGGAGGGAAAGAAGGACTTTAAACAAGGGGAGAGATGGCAGAAAAGATGAGTAAGGCAGAGAGGAATTCCAGGATGAACATGATGAGAGTTCAGGAAGCTCACGTCAGTAAGTTAAGGCGTGAGGTCATTGACCCAACAGGGCATGTAGAGTGGGCAGTTTGAAAAAATGCTGGAATTGGTATTGTGAACATAATAAGGAATCCTTAAAAGATGAAAACAAGATTTGTGATCAATACCTGATGTAGTGCTAATGATGAAATGGATGGTGCTTTTGAGTTTGCAATATTTGTGCCAAGTGTCCCCAAAGATTGACCCCAGATATCTGACACAGTCTCCTGCAGGGCTAGATATTTGGGGCAAAATACTGGTCGTATGGGTTCCAAGCTATAATCATCTCATGTTACTGCAAGTTTGTTTTCTATAAACAACTTCCCAAGAGTGGTTATTTCACCCATCTAGCCAAATTCTTCCCTGGAGAGGCAGTGTTATCTGTACAGCCGATTTATTGGAGAGGCAGCCATTGACAGTGAAATAAATTAAATACTGCACCTATTGTACCTAATCCACTTAATTGAAACTACTGTATACACATGCAGATGGGGTACAATTTCATATTAAAATGTGAATGTAAATCATGAGCCTCAGATAGCCAATCAGCAGGAATTTGGAATATATAATGGTTATTGGCATCCTACCCAGGGGAGTGATAACAGTCCAAATTTGGAGCAGGCTGAATACAGGCAGATTTGGGTTTCTTCTGCTTCCTGGTGAAGGGTATAAAGGTCCTGAGGGGAAAGTCGTGCAGATCAGGAGGGATAGAGAATGATCCAGGCTAACATGGTGAGGCACAAGCACATCTTGCAGACGAATTATAGGTTGTTTGTGTCTGCCAAAACTGTGAGTGGATTTGCAAGATTGATTAAAATGATGGCCCGCAGTGTAGACAGTCTGAAATCATCACATTCCCCTTCTATCCACTCTGACATAGGCGCCCACTGAGATAGCATGACCAAAGCCCCTTGCACAGGGCCCACTATGCCCAGTGGATTCTCGAGGAGGGCACTTTCTCCTTTTTCACAGGTGATTGCAGGAAGGAAGCACTGCTGTTTTGATAACAGCCCAGCGAATCCAGCTTCAGCAATTAAGTCTTCCACCTGTGGTTAAACTTAAGTTTAACTCATAAGTAGTTAGAATTTTGAGCCTCTGCGTGAATTTTGTCGACATTTGTCCACATTACAGAAACGCAACATCAGATGATACATTTTGGCACTGCATTTAATCTCCATTTGAGAGACAGAGAATGATAACAGGCAGTTGGCAGAGGTGTGTATCTGCATTTCTAGCTGGTGGTAGTGTTCTATTCCTCTTTGAAGTTCTAAAAGTTCTCACTTCTCTTGAGCTGTGAGAGTACGGCTGGACTCGCTGAGATGCCAATATTTTACCATTGTCAATTCATCTGGTGCCCAAGAACACACTCATCAGTCATCTGCAGTGTTCTAATGAAATCACCAAAATGGAGCGTTGTGAAATTTGGGGTCGCAGCCTATCAACCACTCAGCTGTTTTGTGTAATAAAAGCACAACACTGTGTCCATCAAAAACATCTTCAGGAAGAGAAGGACATTAAACCCAAGTCTTCAAAGAGGAAGACATGGATCTGGGGCCCTTAGAGGTCACAAATGCTACGCAGGGCCAGTGGAACACACATATGGAGAACAGAATAAACATTCGTGGCCCACATGACTGTCTAGTCAGGCATATGGCAGGTAGGCTGTCCTTATTGGGTGTCTTTCCTCTGTTTTGGTATATCACGACCAGTGAACATGTATTTTTGAGGGCCTACTGTGTGTAGACCCTCATTTTTATGTCTGTGGTGATTTGCCCAACTGAGTAGACTCAGAAAATACCACATAATGTCCTTGGGTGTAAGTCACCCTCCTTTCTCCAGAATTTTCTAGGTTTTTGATGAAGTGTGAAGGGGTGGTAACGGGGACATGAACTCAATGTTTTCATAAGGCCAGAAGAATCTTTTAGTAAAACATCAAATATTAATGTGAAATCGTGTTAGGTAGAATGGAGTTAGTTTTATGTAGAGTGAGTTTCTGTTCTGAGGGTAAACTCCATGACAGAGCATTTAAAGAAGGGGTGGGTGATAGCAGTTACTGAGATACTCTTTATCTGTGCTTGAAAATGTGCAGAGAATACTGATACCACCTCCCCCGTCCTTCCCTAAAGGCACACATGCGAAGGCTGCCCTCTTCATTACCACAGGGAAAGGATGCTACCACCCTCTCCCTGGATCAGTACTCTCTGAGAGGCAAAGCATGATTGTTGGAGACAGGCCACATGAGTTCAAATCCCAACCCTGCCACCTTCCAGCTACATGACCTTGGGCCAGGCCTTAATGTCTCAAATCCTCAGTTTCCCCATCTACAAAATGGTGATGATCACTGTAGTCCCTGTCTCACTGGGTTATTCTGAGGACTAAGTTTGTAAAGTGTTTAGAACAGAGCCTGGCCTATCATAATAGCAATCACCAAGTAAATGTAGTTGTTGGTGGGCGGTGGGGGGAAAGGGCACTGAGTGGGGGGAAGTGAGAGGGTAAGTCCCTGAGACACAGAACACCCACAGCTCAGAGGTTGAGGACAAGAGGATGTGGACACTGCAGGCAGGTTCTGGGATTCTGAGAACAGATGTGACCTGGGCAGTTGCTTGCCTCAGAGTGATTTCCCCGCAAGCCCAGCAGGGCTCAGGAGCAAAAGATTAGAAATGATGGGGATGTCCTGAGGCCAAGGACACAGAGGCAGCCTTCTAGTCTTCCTCAGCTGAAGAGGGGCAAGCAAGAAAGCAAGAGCAGCTGACAGGACTTCCGGAGCTGAGGAGGAGCCAGGGTTGGGAGAGGGCCAGCAGTGGGGAGTGAGGAGCGAACGCAGCAGTGGCAGCTTGTGTGGATGTCAGCACGTGAGGACAGAGCGCACTCGTCCCTGGAACCCCAGTGGTACCTGAGGAGACAAGAGCCCCTGACCTGACTGATGCAACATGTCTGCCCCGGGCAAAATGGAGAGCAGAAAAAGGGGCAACTCTGCTACGTGCTACTTACTGTTATTGTCACATTACAGATGAGGAACGGGAAGCGGAGGAAGGTTATGTAACTTGCCCAAGGTCACAGGGCTATCGAGGGACAGAGCTAGGATCCCAACCCTGTTTCTGGAGCTGAAGGCCTGGAGGGAGTGTGCACATCCAGAGCTCAATAAAGCAGGACTCAGTAGGGCTTCCTTAGATTATAGAAAGCATGCTCTGTACCTTCTGCTGGGCCTCCTTCCCTGCCTAGGACTTGACCAGGTCCATTTGATGTGTCAGATTGAAGCTTCCAGCCAGGGTGCTTACCTCAGCCCTGCTAGCCTTTCAGAGCTCACCTGGCAGGTTTCCCAGAACAAAACAAGGCAGGGTCATTTCATTGCCAGGAAAAGAACCAGATAACACTCATTCGAGCTATTTTCACATGGTGTTATTTCTTACTGTATGAAATAAATATGTCAGGCATCAGACCCGCAGTGACAAATCTCCAAGAACATCTTGGAGACTGTTTCTCAAGAAAGGCTTAATCCACAGATTGGGGTGTCATTGGAACAAAGATACCCTAAACCCTTAAGCCTGGAATTGTTTTGGCAGCCAAGCCCCATGCTGCCTTATGACTCAAACAGATAGTTACTCTAATTGATTTAGATCTCTATAGGCTATTTTACCAGGCCTCTGTCTCACCTGGAATGTTGTGCCTTCTTGACTATAGCTCCTGTAATCTGACATCTTAAGGCATGAGTGAGTTGGACAGAAGAAATTTCAAGCTAACTCATCAATCTGGACACATGAGAAATCCCGGGTTGGGCCTCTACCCCGATAATTCAAGGCTGTGCTGGAATGGAATGGGGACGGTGGAGTATCAGCATTGGAGGGCTTAGCTGCACCGGGTTTTGGTGGTCTGGCCTTGGCCTTGTAGAGGCCCCTGGTGAAGAGCCATTATCTGAGTTGAGTTTACCTTATTCTCATCAAGCTCTACACAGTCACACAAGCCACAGAATTTAAACACTTTGTAGAGGCGTGCGCACATAATACCTGTTGTGCTTTTATTTGTAAAAGTCTCCCCTACTTATGCAAAGATATTGAATATTATTTCCTTTCTATGTTTGGAATTCTGGTTGAGCTTATTTAAATCTTCACTGACTTACCTTTAAGCAGTATCTTGTCTGAATGTTTTCATTGCCTAATGCTAATAGTACAGTTTTTCTTGATGCTTTTGGTTTCACTTTGCTTCCTAGTAGGTGATGGCGTTTTTAGTTATAAATGATCACAGGCAAAATAATGCAGTGAGGGATTTAAGCTACAGAGAAATATTATTGTGTGCTTTCCATAGATAATAAGACTCTCCCCATAGGTATGAAGGCACAAGACAGAGCAGGCATACCTCCGGCCTTCTGAATATAATATAGTAGAGTCAAATCCTGATTATCCACATAGACATTATCCTCTTTGTGAGTAGTTTGCATTAATTTTGTAATGCCTATATAAGCTTCCCACACCCCCATTCAACCTTCTCCCAGTCCAACTCTACCCATTGACTGGCACAATTTACATTCTCATTTGCTGGGAGTAGTGACCAAAGTTAAAGATGTATAATAAGACAGAATAAGGAATTTAGGGTTAAGTAAAAGACAACATGTTCTAAGCTAAGACCATACACTTTCAAAACAAAATAGCAACAACTTTGGGCTTTTTGGACAGCTTGAGTTATCTGTCCTACAATTCCTCTCCCCTTTATGGCTTACCGGGAGTTGGCTACAATTTCCATTGGTGACTAGTCAGCAGACTTAAGCCAAGGAGCCTGTACATCTTCCATATGGAGCTGTTACAGAAATTAGCCAGCTGAGGTTGAAACAGTGAAAATAAGAGACCAGTCTTGCTGGAACAGTAAAATAATGAGAAGATAAAAGACCAGGGGACAGAAGAGTTGACCTCCATTTTCTTATTTTTCCTATGCTACTCATTATTCTGACTATTTTTCAAATAAAAATGGCTGTCAGATATAGAACTTTGGGTGAAATTCATTAAAAGCTGTGTTCTGGGGGCACGTGCACTCACATTCTCCTCTCTCTGAATAATTGGTCACAGTGAACCAAACAAACTGTGAGTGGACCGTAGTGAACCTAGCAAACCATTCTTCAGATAGCTGTGAAAACTTCAAATGCCTTTTCTCAGACTCCTTTTCAAACAGAAAAGTGAATAGTGTATTTGAGAAAAATACTGAGAAGGAGGTGCTATGTATTATCCAAGTAAATCGTTAAGCCTTTTCAAAGGATTCTTTTTGGAGACTGAACATCCGGTTTTGTAAAATTATACAGACATAAAATGCAATGAGGCCATGTTCATCAAAAAGGAACTTGGAAATCGGTGTTGGTTGTAAACTTTGGTTAAATTCATTCTTCCTTCTTTCCTCTGGGTCTTTGTGAGTAGTTCATAAAAAACATTCTCAGTAAAGTACCTTTAAGCAGAATCTCATTTGGATGCTCTCATTGCCTCATGCTAATTTCACAGTTTTTATTGATGCTTTTGGTTTCACCTTGCTGTTATTAAATAGGAGGATAAAGAAGAAAGTCTAACAGTGGAGACTGTATTTTGTTTTCCATATCTCGGTTTCATCTGGCATTACGTGGCTACGTGACAGAAATACCAGGGTTTTCCTTTTGTGCATTATTCGTGGATCTTGCTTTTCTAGGTAAATCATTTGATGATTGCTTGTGATCATGTTGCAAGTGACCTGGTGAGTTCATGTCCAACTGGAAAAGAATGAGAGCCTGCACATGAATGACAAAATGTCTTCCTTACTGACAACACCTGTGGACCAACTCATTTAATGTTGGATTAATTTCTTTGAAATTTGGTCCCAGGTGCCCTGCTGGGGTGAGAGTTCAAGTTTATTTAGCATGACAGAGGAAGTAAAATAGTCAGAAGCACATCATTTCAAAAGCCTGAACCAGGAGGTAGTCCAGGAAATAGCCTGAAAGGAGGGAAAGGACAGTAAGATGAGGGCTCAGGAAAACTGGGGGACTTTGGACCAGTCACTTGCCCTTCCTGAGATGATATTTATCCTCTGCAAAGTCAGAGCAATAATACACCCACTGTGTTCTTGTGAGGATGGCGTGGAAGAGTTTTCTAAGCCATAAAATACCAGAGGCTTGTACTGGATTCTTATTATTGAGAAAGGGGATTGCTATTCTCCTAAGAGAACAAAGAGACTGTTGGTTGTTTATCTTTATGTCATATGTAATATGTGATTTGTTGTTGTTTAATAACTATAGAATGTGTATATTCCACTAGGATGCCAGCTGGCAGAGTTTACACTGAAGTCAAAACAGATAAAGAAGGAGATGGATCATATTAGAAGGAATAGTGGGAGCATTCTTAAGAGTTATATGTTAATGGTTATGCCTTAATCAGTTTCCATACCCAATTTTTCAGTTAGGAATTTATGAGATGTGTTTTGGTTTCTGTGATTTTCTAAATTCTATTTGGATACGCTGTTGTGTCCCAATCCAAATTCCCTCATTTGGAAAGCCAATAAGCCATTAACAGCCTTTATATTCAGTGCCTAGAACATGTGGTGTGCTCTGGGTATTATAATCTGGGGATACTCAAAAAGGAACCCAGTCATTTTCTGGATTGTTTTTTTTGAGTAACACAATGTCACAGTGACATTCTCAGTTCTCTTAGTCACTCAGGTCAGACAATGAACGTCACTGACTCTAATCACCGTGCCTTGTATGCAAACTCTCCACACTTCCACTGAACACCCTGTGCCACCTTTTCAATCAGCACCATGTGTTGGTATGGCTTTATATTCCTTCCTGAAGTCACATGAGGCATAAATACAACAGGCTGGTCAGAATGAGAAAAACTTGGAAATGGCATACCTTGGTGACAGGAAGTCCTCTTAAGGTGTTAGTGACAATGACTGTTATTTTGGAAGCACTTAGGCTGAAGGTAGCCTTGGAAGTCTTTCCCAGAACTGCTAGGGGCAACTATTCTAGAATCATTAGCAGACATTGTTGGTTGGGCAAGTTCAACAGCCATTTTCAGCTCCTGGTGGATACCAGGAAGTGAGGTACCTGTAGCTAGGTTTGGCAGTGTGGTTCAGTGCAGGACCATGAGACATGAGGGGAAATCTGTTGTAGGACCTGGGGAATGCTTGTGGTTTCCTGATAACAGGGCATGTGTGGCTTCCCCTTTTTACTCATTTTTTTAAAGTTTATTTATTTAAGTAATCTTGACACCTAACATGGGGCTCAAATTCACGACCCCGAGATCAAGAGCCACACACTCCTCCAACCGAGCCTGCTAGGTGCTTCCCACAGTTTGTTCTTCCCACTAAAATGTAGACACAATGTCTGAAGCTGCAACTGCCTTCTCGTGACCATGAGGTGATAAGACCTCACTACCGTACACATATACACACAAAGCCCAAACTTTGAGTGTAGCAAAGTAGAGATGGAAAGAGCCTAAGTCCTAGAGAACATTGTTGAGCTCTCTACCCAACTCTGAGACTGCCTTATCTTATACCTTCTATTAGGTTAACATAAATGTTCTTACAGTTTCAATAACTCTTCTGCAGATATTAGTGACTTTTAGCCAAAAGCATTCCCAGTGACTATAAAACACAAACATTCATGACACTTTCTGAAAAATAAAGATGGAGGCATTTTTCCTTATAAATACATAGGACTTCTATCCCTTGGTTTGTCAACAAAGCTTTATATAGTTGAAGGAGGAGTCTGACAGTAGAATGTTTTCATTAGACATCATTTTATATCTACGGTTTAGATTATCTATTGCTAATGGGCAGTCCTCCCACCAGAAATGTAAATGCTCATATTTCTCTATTGAGTCATAGCAATATTGCTGTTTTCATTACTCCCTTCCACAAAGGAACTAAAGTTAGTTTTTTGTAAGTTGAATAAAGAGCATCCTTAAATAATAAGAAATAAATAATTAAATACAAATTAACATCAAGTAGCTGACAAATAGTCCTCCAGACAGATTTTTTAAAGCAGAAGGATAGAGGGAGTCTATATGAAAACCACAGCCTTAGCATAACTTGAAGACAATGTCCAAACTTCAAATACCTGTAAGTGAAAAGGCAAAATTTACCAGTTCCCAGAATGTGATCTCTCATGGTCTTAACCCATGTCTGCCCTGCAAAGGCTCAGTGGCAGAGGCAGATGAAGAAAAACTTATGGGAAGATGGAACAGGGAAGTTAACAAAAGGTCCTAAGTTTGTTTTAAATCTACTTCCAGAAAGACTAAGTCAACACTAAGTTTGAAAGTATTAAAAGGAAAACTTTCTAGGAAGAGCAGAGCATAAACCACAAGGAAGGAATTTGAAATTATACATTATTGAAATGATATATATGGTCAAGGCCTAGTTCAACAGGCAGGCATGAGGTGAAAGGACAGGCAGGGTATAAAGGAACAGCTTTCAAAACACATAGCTTTTGGGCGGGGGGACACAAATTGGAGGAGAAAAGAATCATTTGGCACTTGGACAGTCAAGAGGAATACAAAAGAAAAGAGGGAAATTCAGGACTCTGTGAGGCAGAAGAGAGCCACAAAATCTAAAAACTTCCAACCTCCCCAACCTCTACAGAATTACCTGAACTTTGCTATATACTGACAGAAGCAGCTACCTATATTAAATCAACTTGAGTGCCATAACAGATATCATAGACAGGTGGCTTAATCAATAGATTCTTCTTTTCTTGCAGTTCTGGAGGCTGGGAAGTCCAAGGTCAAGGTCTGGCAGGGTTCAGCTTCTTGTGAGGAGTCTCTTCCTAGTTTGAAGTCAGCCACCTTCTCATTGTGTCCCTCCATGGCCATTCTTTTGCACATGCATGGAAAGAGAGAGAGAGAGACATCTCTTCTTCTCATAAGGCCACCAATCCTAAAGGATAAGAGCCCTACCCTTACTTACCTCTTCAGAGGCCCTATTTCCACATGGAATCACATTGGAGGTTAAGGCTTCAATGTATTCAATTTGATTCAATGAATTGAGTGGATGCGGTTCAGTTCATAGCAGTGCTGTTAAATTAGAAGTCCTATACGCCTGGTGGCTCAGTTGGTTAAGCGGCTGCCTTCAGCTCAGGTCATGATCCCAGCATCCTGGGATCGAGTCCCACATCGGGCTCCTTGCTCGGTGGGGAGCCTGCTTCTCCCTCTGCCTCTGCCTACCACTCTGTCTGCCTGTGCTTCCTCTCTCTCTCTCTGACAAATAAATTAAAGAAAAAAATTAAAAAAAAAAGAAGTCCTATAAAATGCCCTAATACCATAAAAATGAACAAAAGAAAAGAAAGCTATGGCAGAAAAATTAGGAAATAAGAAATATATATGAACTGAGGGTAATATCCCCTCCAAACCAAGACAAAACATGAAGTCCGGAAAAAAAAAAAAAAAGCCATGGGAACCACTAGACATAATTAAATATACTTAAACCAGCTCTTAAGGCTATAAAAAACCACGTTGAATCAGAAATTCAGAAACTAAAAGTAGAAATGGACTGAAAACAAGGAGAAATAAGAGACTTGAGGGACTTTGGAAATAAAGGGAAGAAAGAGACAAAATTATCTCATAAAAGAAGAATACATTACAATGGGCCCAAGGGAGGGAGAACAGGTTGAAATGAAAAAAGACAGGGAGATAAAGCCAATAGAATAAAAATGCCATAAAGAAATAAGTAAAAATGGTCATGGAGAAAGTGGTAGAAAGGGAAGAGAGATAAAGAAGGAATAATATTTGTATTATTGGAGTCCCTGGAGAATAAATGGCAAAACGCTGAAACAGAGCTAAGATTTAAAACTATACAGTAAGAAAACCTTCCAGAAATAGAAGAAGACCTGGACTGACCCACAGGCACCTAGGGAAATTAACAGAGAATGATCAGCTCCAAGACATGACCTGGTAAAAGTATTAGATTTCAAAAAGAAAAATAAATTCTCTAAGGCCTCCAGGCAAAAAGATGAATTAGCTTACAAAACAATTAGACTGACATAGACTTCTCAAAACCAACATACAAATCAGGGCAACAATGGAGCCCCATGGCATTAAAAAAAAAATAACAACAATGGAAGATAGTGTGAAGCAGGGATGATATATCCAACCAGGCAACCAGTGTGCAATGTACAAGAACTCAGGGAATTCTGAATTCCTTAGCTCATTTTGAGAACTATCATAGGGGGTGAACTTCATCCAATCGTTATGACTGGGGAACTTCTACAAAAGGACTGACAGTAAGCATATTAAGATATATATAAGACAGAAAGTAAGAATTATGGTGAGATATTAATGCACAAAACTACATATTGTGACAGTACAAATAATCCAGTTACCATTAGGAGGAAGGAGACTGAAAGAAAACATAGGAAAGGTAATGGGTGTATGTTACAGGAACTGGGAAGAACACACAGGTAAACCAAACAGTAAAAGTTTAAATAAGAAACTCAAGTATGTTAAAAAAAAAAAAAGTATAACCACAATGGAGAGTGCAAGGACAAAAAAAGGCCTTCCTAAATAACAGAAGAAAATTATAAACAAAAAGAAAAGTATTTGTATCTTTAGAGAAAGGCAAGTAAAATAGAGCAAAATAAGCATAATGATATAATATTATGGCACATTTGAGAGAAAACAGATGCTGATGAGCTAAACTTATCAATTAATTTTTTTTTAAGAGAGAGAGGGCATATGCACACACATGCATGGGGGCGCAGAGGGGCAGAGAGAGAGAGGAAGATCAAGAGAATCTTAAGCAGACACCATGCCCAGTGTAGAGCCCAATGTGGGGATCAATCTCATGACCCTGAGATCATGACCTGAGCCAAAATCAAGATTTGGAGGCTTAACTGACTGAGCCACACAGGTACTCCCATCAATTAATTCTTTTTTTTTAAGATTTTATTTATTTATTTGAGAGAGAGAGAGAGAGAGAGAGAGATCACAAGCAGGCAGAGAGGCAGGCAGGGGAGGGGGAAGCAGGCTCCCCACTGGGCAGAGAGCCTGATGCGGGGCTCGATCCCAGGACCCTGAGACCATGAACTGAGCTGAAGGCAGAGGCTTTACCAACTGAGCCACCCCAGGTGCCCCAATTAATTCAATACCTTAGTTGGCTCATAACAGAGGATCCAACTGTAAGCCATATACAAAGCTGGACCTGAAACAACTTGATGTGGCAAGACTACAAACTAAGGGATGAATGAAAGAATAACTGACAAATGGAAACCAAAAGACATGTGATACTGATACCAGACAAAGCAGGTTTCAAGCCACAGAGCATTAAGTATGACATAGTAGAAAACATTTTTTATTGTCGATTTTTTCTTGGCTAGAATTTTATGAATTTAATTTATCTTTCAAAGAACCATCTTTTGGTTTCACTGATTTTCTATATTGTATTTGTTTTCAATGGAATTGATCTTTCTTCTCATCTTTGTTGTTTTTTTTTTTTTACTTCCTTATCCTTGTTTTTGGTTTTCTTTGTCTATATGCTGTTCTTTGTCTATTTAATGTAGAAACTTAGGTTATTGATTTTAGATCTTTCTCCTTTTTTTTTTTCTAATTTATGCCCTTAATGTTATACATACATTTCCCTCTGGCATTGTATTAACTGTGCCCACCAATTTTGATATGCTGAATTCTTATTTTCATTCAGTTCAAAATACTTTTTAATTTCCCTAGAGAATGGCTCATTCACCTATGGGTTATTTAGAAGCAATATGTTGTTTAATTTCCAAATATGTGGGCATTTTCCAGATTTCCTTTTGTTATTGATTTCTGTATCAAAACTGTAATAGTCTAAGAACATAATTGTATTTCTTCTGTTCTTTTAAATTTAACTTATTTTATGGTTCACATTATGCCCTATCATGATGAATAGTCCATGTACCCTTAGAAAGAAGGTATATATATACACTGTTGCCAGGTGGATCATTCTATTAATAACAGTTAGGTAAATGTGGTCAATAGTGTTCAGGTTATTGGTATACTTTCTGAGGTATTGCCTACTTGTTTTATCAATTACTAAGAAAAGAATCTTGAAATCTCCAATTAGAAGAACAGATTTGTCTGTCCTTTCAAACTGATCTGTCTTTTTGCCTCATGCATTTCAAAGCTCTGTTGTTAGGTATATAAACCTTAGAGATTGTTATGTCTTCCTGAGGAATTGACCTCATCATTATGTAATGTCCCATTTTATCCCTGATAGTATTCTAATGTCTACTTTGTCTGAAATTAATATAGTTTTTCGGTTACTAGTTGTCAGTTATATCTTTGTTCATATTTTATTTTAAACTTATCTATTTATTTCTATTTAAAGTGGGTTTCTTGCACATATAAGGATACATATTAGGGCTAAAAGCCATTATTTACAATAAAGATATATCATTTATGAATATTTATATACCAAATAAGACATCAACCACCTTTATGAAGCAAAATCTACAGGAGATGGCACTAATAATGGAGAGATTAATAAACCACTGTCAGCATAAACAAGATCAAGTGAACAATAATTAAGCAGGGAGAGAAAAGAGCTAAACAGCACAGTCTGTTGGGTGGATTTTATGGATATGTATTGAATTCCCATATAAGAGCAAATGCACATTCTCTCAATAAACCATGGCACAGGCACAATATTGATTGATACTAGAGCATAAAGAAAATATCAGTGACTTCCATTAAACAAAAATATTACAAATAATACTCTCTAATCACAATGTAATAAAAGTAGACATTGTTAGCAAAACAAAAAATAGAAAATGCTCTTCAAGTTGAAATTAAGAAAACCTTGTATTAAACTTTTCAATAAAATAGAAAATGTAAGTTGACATTATAGAATTTACAAAATAATTACACTGAAAACACTATAAATCAGAATCTGTGGCATAGCAGTGATTCAAAGCAGTGATCAGAGAATAATTCGGTGCACCATACACTTTTCTCAATAAAAATGAAAACTGAAATTAAATGAATTACTTACCTCAAAAAAATAGGAGAAAAAAATAAGAGTAAGCAAAAAATGAACAAGGAAGAGAATAATAAAGTTAAAAACAAACTAACGAAGGAGAGGATAGAAAAAGTAGACATAATTAATCAAAATTATTGAAGACTGTTTCTTGAAAATTATCAAAATAGTTAAACAGTAACTAAAGAAAAAAGGGGAAAGTAAAATTGTACAAAACGTTCAAAGATAAGAGGGAAGAAATTTAAATAAAATGTAAGATATTACTTTTCATATCTGTGCAAAAATATTTGAAAATCTTAAAAAGGTGGATGATTTCTTATGAAAATGAAAAATCTAGATTACTGAAGATGAGCTTTTATATACTTTTTTTATTTAGAAAGCTAACCAGACCAATTTCCATCAAAAAAGTACAGAAAGATTTAAGGTTTTACATCCATACCAAAAGAAACACCAGGCTCAGATGATTTTACAGGGGAATTCTACCAAATCTTCAAATAACAATTTGCCCAATGTGCTGTAAATTCTTCCTGAGCATTGGAAAAAAGGAAAAGTTTCTAACTCCTTTTACAGAGCAGGTATAACATGGATATCTAAATTAGATGAAGGTAATATTAAGAAACAAAACTAGAGAACAGCATCACCCATGAATATCAATGCAAAGATACTAGATAAAATATTAGCAAACAGAATCCAATACCATATTATGAAAACAATACACTGTGACCTTGTGAGATTCATTCCAGGCATATGAGGTTGGTTTAATAATAGTATATTCATTAATACAATGTACTAATAGATTTAAGGAAACAAGTCATATAATTATCTCCATGGATGCTGAAAAACTTTTGACCAAATTTGTTATCCATTCATGAATAAAACATTGAAAAAAAGGGTAATTTAATATGTGACAAAAGTGTTATCTCAAATCACTGGGGTCAAGCTAGTATAAAGATGGACTTTTCCATAAGAATTTCTGGGAAAACTAGGAAGTCATTTGAAAAAAAAAGTCCTTATTTTGTTCACATAAAAGACATGGGTAGACTCCAAATGGATTGGGATCCAGATGTCAAAAATGAAACTGTACAAGTACTGGAAGAATGTTGGATGAATTCCTCTTAACTTTGATATAAGGAGTGCCTTTCTAATTATGTCTCAAAATCCAGAGTGAACAAAAGAAAAGCTCAATGAATTTGACTATATACAATTAAAAAATACATGGCAAAGAACACTATAAACAAAGTCAAAGACAACTGACAAACTGGGAGACAAATATGCAACATATACCGCAGACAAAAAGGCTTCTATTCTTCCTATACAAAGAACTCTTAAAAGTTAAGGGACAAATAACCAAGAACCTAATGTAATAAATGGGTAAAAGATAAGAATAGACAATTCACACACATGAACACATGGACATGCAGACACACACACACACACACACAGCCTGTTTCCCAGCTCTGTCTGCTGAAAGATGTAGGAGCAATGATACCCCAGTAGCAATGAATACACCTAGTGCTCAGATCTTGTTTTCTAAATACCTTGCTCCCATAAAAGCAATTGGGGACCCTCAGGAATTGGTTGATTTCAGAGCTGGGGCAAAGCAAATGCAAGACGAGCATGGAACATGTTGTTACTAAGAATAAAGAATTGCTCAAATGGATGGGTGTCAATAAGAAATCAGGTCTCAAACTAAACCAGCTCTCAATGGCCAAATACAGTACAATCTGAGAAACAAAAGAAATAATGATAATATTAGTTTATAACTTATGAAATATAATAAGTATACATGAGTCCATGGTGATATAAATAATTCAGTACATCAGGGCTGTTGTTAGAGAATGATGACAGTTGATAAAAGAAGAAAAAGGGAAATAGAAAATCACCATTAAAACATCACAATAAAAAAAAAACAAAAAAATCACAATAATAATTGTTGTAGCACAATCCCTTGATGGATGTTAAAAGAAATGGGCAAAATTTTGTGGAGAAACAGATTATTTCTACAGTCTAAAGGCTCTTCCCCAAGGTCTTTATTAATTATAATGGGAAAAGTCATTACTTTACAGTAGAGAAACCCAGTGGACACTTTAACCAGGAGATCAAGGTTAATATCACCAGTGATCACGTTAGCGCCTTGACCTCTGTGATAAAATACAATGAGGAGGGTACAGTATTACTTCTTTGATATTCTTACCAGAATTGCATGACCTCACCCTAATCATGAGAAAACATCTGACAAACAAATAGAAGGGCGTTCTCAAAATAAGCAGCCCGTGCTCTTCGAAAGTATTAAGGTCATTAACATTAAGGAAAGACTGAGAAATCATCATCACAGATCAGAGGAGACTAAGGTGACATGTGCAACGTGGGATTCCAGATTGGATTCTGGAACAGAAAAACAATGATATTGGGGGGAAATGATGACATGTGAATGATTTCTGTAGTTCAGTTACTCATATTGTATCAATTTTAATTTCCCAGTTTTGATCCTTTAAGGACAGCTCTGCAAGTTGTTAAGGAAAGGGGAAGCTGGGCGAAGAGTATGTACTGTTTGTGCAACTGTTCTGTGTGTCCACAATCATTTGTAAACAAAAAGTAAAAAACAAAAAGACAGACAAATACACCTCCCCTTCTGAAACTGCCATTCTGATGGAGAGAACAGAAAAGAAAGCATAGACAACAATACGTTTTAAAAAAATGGAACCTATCTTCCCAGGAAATACAATGATAATCTTGAGTGACACATAACTTTTAGACGTCACAGGGGGAAAAAAGGACTTAAATTACTGCACTTTCATAGTTTCTCTTGGCTGTCTTGAGTTGCTGTCAAGGTTCTTTTAGGAACCCTTGCTGAGTTTTGGGTGTTAGCATAAATACATGGAGCCTTAAACAATTTGAATCAGGCGTGATGAGGACCTGGCTGTCATCTTCCCTCACTCCTTTCTATTTCGTTTGATGGAATCCTCTCAAAATTAGTTGTCCTTCTCACGTCTTCCCAGGAATACATCTCCCTGAGGGGATTCCTACTAATGGACATCTCTTAGAGAAAAGAAGATAGGGTCTTGGTCCCTGGGGGTGGGGTGGGGATTGGCCTTGGGGCTTCTAAGTAGACTCTAGTTCAATCTGTGCACAAATTTTTTATATGAAAGTTTAATTTTTATAATTAGAAGGTAATACAGGAGAATTACAAAAATTTCTGAAAAGCACAGAAAAGTAAAGGAAATAATCATCCAAATCTCACCCCATTACCTTCCCCCAGAGACAACTATTTACTTGGTGCATTTGCTAACAGTCTTCTTCCAATGCATCTGTTTTGTGTAGTTGGGAGCCATACTGTTTATATAATGGTGTAACATACCTTTCACATTCTGAACGCAGCTGTTTTGGGAACTACTACAATTTCTTTGTAAATATGACTAGAGTGATCGGATAATGTTTCCTCATGTGCCTGTGGCCTCGATATCTCCCCAAGTTTGGGCTATTTCATTTGGAGGACTGACTTGTTCTTCTAAATGATGCCAACTATTGGCAGGTTTTGTGGAGAAGCTTGTGATGGAGAGGAACGGGCCCTGGACTTAACACCAGAGACATGGCTTAGAAGTTGGACTGTGTTCCTTACAAAGCTTTTAGACTGGGTGCTGCTTGTTTTCCCTCTCTGATCTTTTTTCTTAGCTGCAAAATGCCATCACCGATCCATGATCCCCAAGGGTCCTTCAAGCTCTAACATTCTAGGAAAAGAATATTTATTTTAGTTAAAGACTTTTGCAAAGTTTTTCAGCAATTTTCAAAATTTTGTATGTCCATGTATCAATGTTGACGCTAATATTTACATGTTGATAACTTGAAGTTTATATAGGACATATTTATATGGTTTAGAATGTCAGGTAATGGCACTCACACAGTCTCGTTTTGCCAGGAGGCATACTCTTTGGCACCTGGGAACTCTAAAAAAATTTTTTTAAACTTTTATATATTATTCCCTGTTTAGTACAGAAAGCCCCTGTTTATACATTACAGTAGCTTGTGTGGTCTTAAGCACATTCCAAGAGGAATACTAAGTCCTTATTAATGGACTTACCGTGAGAAGTTTGTTCCTTATTTTATGGTTATCTTCAGGTCTCACTGAGATTGCGAACTGTGCTAATGCCTCTTCAACCTTAGAAAATGTTCCAAGAGGAATACTCAGTCCTTATTAATGGACTTACCATGAGAAGTTTGTTCCTTATTTTATGGTTATCTTCAGGTCTCACTGAGATTGCGAACTGTCCTAATGCCTCTTCAACCTTAGAAAATGTTAACTGTAAACAGAATTCTTTTTTATTTTTTTAAATTTTCTTATAACCATATTATGTATTATTAGCCCCAGGGGTACAGGTCTGTGAATCGCCAGGTTTACACACTTCACAGCACTCACCATAGCACATACCCTCCCCAATGTCCATAACCCCACCACCCTCTCCTGACCCCTCTCCCCATCACCCTCAGTTTGTTTTGTGACATTAAGAGTCTCTTATGGTTTGTCTCCCTCCTGAGCCCATCTTGTTTCATTTATTCTTTTCCTACCCCCCAACCCCCACCCCCTGTTGCATCTTCACTTCCTCATATCAGGGAGATCATATGATAGTTGTCTTTCTCCAATTGACTTATTTCCCTAAGCATAATACCCTCTAGTTCCATCCAAGTCGTTGCAAATGGCAAGATTTTATTTCTTTTGATGGCTACATTGTATTCCATTGTGTATATATATGTATATACATATATATGTATATATATGTACACACACACACACACACACATATATATATATATACACATACATACACACACACACACACACACATACCACATCTTCTTTATCCATTCATCTGTTGATGGCCATCTAGGTTCTTTCCATAGTTTGGCTATTGTGGACATCGCTGCTATAAACATTTGGGTGCATGTGCCCGTTTGGATCACTACATTTGTATCTTTAGGGTAAATACCCAGTATGTAAACAGAATTCTTTCAGCAAGTTTTTGTCCTTATGCTGCTGTAAGCGAGCTTTGAGAAACTACACTTTGATGAGTGTTATGCATAGGTTCTAAGCAGCTATATGGAAGCTTATTAACACAGGCTAATGGCTCAGGGAAAAAGAAAAACACCAATTGCTCATTAAAAATGTGCTTTAGGTCAAAGGCAGATACTCTAACCAAAACCGTGGCACGTAAAAATGGAAGGGAAATACTAGGTCACATGTTGAGCCTTCACTAGCTCTTGAATATGGGATCAAAAGAATTTTTTTTTCAAAACCAGATTTTCTTCACACACACCACATTTGTCTCTGATGCACTTGTGTTGGATAGGCAAAGTAAGCAAAGGTTTTGCCTGCTTCAGGGACAGAGTATGGTTGCCATTTGGTCTAAGTGAAATATTTGCTCAAACACAGCCCAGAAATCAGAATGGGGAGAGAAGAATTCTATCCTGATAGAAATCAAAAGAGAGATTTGGGGAAATGGGAAGCATATAGGTCCTACATTGATGGGATTTTCATAACCCACATATACTATGTAAAGGCTACCATGTTGGAGAAAACACACATTCTTTGTGAGATTAATAGCTTTGTTTTGGTTTTATTCTTTAATTGAGAACTACTTTGGTACATTACAGCACAGAGAGTTGGCATAACTCATTCCAAGAGGGTCTGCTTTAAATAAGGTAAATTGCTCGTGTTTTCTAAGTAGAGCTTGCATTTTCTCTCTTTAAGCAGTGCTACGGGGCAAAGTGTCTACCTAACTCAGGACCTTCTGAAGCTTAATGAACACTTGTTGACTAGAGACTATCAATCTTCAGAACAAACAGCCACCTCAACAATTCTCTTATAGACTCTTGGATGGAATTTGCATTTTTCTCCCAAGGAAAGGAGTTTCCTTAATTAATAGTTCAAATAACAAGTATTTTTTAATTTTTTTTATTTAAGCTTTTTTTATTTAAACATATAATGTAACCCCACCACCCTCTCCCAACCCCTCTCCCCCCCACCCCCCTCAGTTTGTTTTATGACATTAAGAGTCTCTTTTGGTTTGTCTCCCTCCGGATCCCATCTTGTTTCATTTTTTCTTTTCCTACCACCTTAACCCCCACCCCCGTTGCATCTCCACTTCCTCATATCAGGGAGATCATGTGATAGCTGTCTTTCTCCAGTTGACTTATTTCGCTATCATGTAATTAACAATGGTATAAGATGCGATGATTTGAGATTTCAGGACTGCAGGATTTTGGCATTCAACTGAGACTTGGAAGACATGGTTATGGTTCCAATTCATATAGAACTAGCTGTGTGATCTTGGTGAACAATCTGGGCTCCTGTTGGGCTAGAGATAATCAGTAAGGCTCCTGGTGGTGCTAATAATCTATGATTCTATGATATATAAAACTAAGTGCTGACATGAAAGAAAAAAACAATCTTGGGGATATCATCCTGCTGATAAATTCAAATTTAAGTAAAAAACCATCATCCTGTAATAAGGTCACAAGGTCTGGTGAGGTGACACAAGGGAAGGCTCCTGAGGTGGGGTGATACATTGAAGTGCTGCTGGGGGAGGGATGTGGCCCTCTTCTCGTCTGTAGTCAAGGAGTTTTGGACTGGAGGAGACCTTTTAACTGGATTCCTCATAGCAAAGCCAAGTAGACCATTGGGTGGAGATGGACAGGGCCTACTGGCATTCTCCCAGTCGATCCCGTTATTGTTGGCTATAGATCCAAAAGGCTCTGATTCATGGAGGTGGTTGTATGTTTAGAAAGGAAGAGCCTAAGCTGGGCCATTGGGTAACTGGTGGAAAGCTTCTCAGCTGTGCATCTACTTCCGTGCAGCCGACTCCGAGTCTCTCTTCCATCATCCCGAGCTGGTCCATCTACTTCCGTGCAGCCGACTCCGAGTCTCTCTTCCATCATCCTGAGCTGGTCCAAGTACTGTGAAAAGAGCAAGGGGCAACCACCAAGTTGGCTGGGCAGCATGGCCTCTTTGGGACAACAATTTCCAGGAGGTCAGGTGATTAGGCAAAATTTCCCAGTGCGATACCTCTGTTCTCCCTCCCCCACCATGGAACAGCTGGACTAATTGTACCTCTGATGCCCATCCTTGAAATTTTCAGTTAAAGGATGAATAAGTTCTGGGGATCTAATGTTCGGCTGATGTATAAGAATCTAGCATACAGAGCTAATGGTAACTATAGTTAATGATACTGTACTATATACTTGAAATTTGCTAAGAGAGTAAATCTTAAATATTCTCACCACACGCGTGCGCGCACACACACACACACACACACACACACACAAGGTTGCTACAGGAAGTGATGGGTATGTTACTTTGATTGTGATCATTTCACCATATATACAAGTATCAAACCATCCCTTTGTATACCTTAAATCTATACAATTTTTATTTCTCAATGACACCTCAGTAAATCTGAAAGAAAGAAAAGAGTACTTCAAAGCATGAGGGACTTACCAGTACATTCCACTCCCTGAAAATAGAAAGGCAGAGCAGCTTAAAGTTTACTGTAGGCAGACATTTCATTTCTTCTAATGCCATTCCTAAAGATTTGATTGTTAACAACTTAATAGAAAAATAAAGGTTTCACATGATGCTCAGAACCAGGAAGCTTTAAACAAACACACTGATTTAAAGCTCCTAAATGTTTCAAAGTGAAAATCAATAACCTGAACCCTTTCCAAAAAAAAGTTCCAAAAAAATGATTACTCATTAAAAAGAAGTTTCTTAATATTATTTTGACAGCATCAAAACTTACAGCTTATTAACCAGAGTCTGGCCTCCACAGCATGCGTGTCCTTTTACCAAACAAAACCAGAAACAAAAACACAAACACAAAGGAAATCCCTACAAACACAGCCAGTGCTCACAGCACTGCTGATTCCCACCTGATGGAGAAACGTTTATATGGGTCTTTTGACCATTTACAAAGCACTTTCAGAGACATTAGGTTCCCTCTCTCTGGCCACTGGGAAAATGCTTTAACTTCCCTCTGGAATTTGGCCCTTCAGCCTTGCAGAGTGAGCTCCGGGAAAAGACTCTTGGCAGCCATGCTGCTGAATGGGTTTATGAGAGGAGCCCAGGGACAGGGCTTGGAGCTCCAGGAAGCAGATTTCCCGATCACCAGCCCAGGAATGGAGATGATTGATCTCGGTGACTCTTCACTTTATCTCTCTCATCATTATAAATTACCAATCTGCACTTGGCCATGGATGGAGGTTGGGGGGGTGTTGTATGAAGGGACTTCAAATCAAGGAGCCCGAGAATGTCAGAGCTAGAGGGTTTCCAATCCCCTTAATTTATAGACAAGGGGATGGAGCCCTCAGATGCAGAAGATGATTCCCCAGGGATATCTCAGAGCCAGCCACCCGATACCCTCGCCGACCCCAGTCAGCCTAAGTATTATCTTGAACCTAGATTTCTAATCTCCAGGATAAAGACCCATGGGAGTCTCCTTAAGTGATGAAGCAAGAATTGCTCCACCGTCTTCTTTCTTCCTCTTGCCTGACTGACTTTCTTTCATATGAGGGCATGGCTCAGCAAACCGCCTTCCCCCCATTCAGCCACAGTTGAGATCAGGGAAATTGCATCATGAGAATTTTTTTTTAATCCAACAGTTAACTGATGCCACTGCAGTCCCAAAGTCCCAGGCTGTCAGAGTCACTGGGAGGGGCCCCAGGACTGTAAATCGTAATGTGGTAAGCAGGGATGAGGACCTGAGCATTGATAGCAAAGAAACGTGGGGACAAAGCCTGACTATGGAACTTTCGAGCTCTGTGACTCTAGGCAGGTCCCCAGGCTCTGAGAGCCTCAGTTTCCTCTCACCAGATATGTAGTAGATAATAGCAGTGCCTATCTCAGAGAATCATGGTGCAGAGGTAAACAAAATAACGTAAGTAAAATGCTCAACACAGCTCCTGGTGCTTAATAAAGGCTCAGTCGACATCATCTCTTTATTCTTAGGTTAAATATGTACAAGGAGTCACAGGAATGTCCCACAGAAAATCATAACAGGATCTTCTTCAATACCGTATACCTAATTAAGCACTGACTGATGTAAAGTTATGTGGTATTTGATCTTTAAGACCCAGTAGGAACCAAGAGCCGGGGACACTGGAAAATCTCTGAAATGGGGTCATTGTCTATGATCATCAGAAAGCCCAAGAGCAGGGACTTGCAATTTTGACACTGGATCGAGATCCATAGGACCAAAGGGTAGAACCAGAAGTTCAGAGAATTGTCCAGATCTAATTTCAGATCACCTCCTGGGATCACCACCTTCAGGGAGACTGGTGGGCTTGACCCTGAAGGACTTGCTACCTCTCGGACCCTGTGCTCCTTTGATGCTCCTCCTTTCATGAGGCTTACAGTTTCGGTGGGGTGGGGGACTCTGCCATGGAACAGGCACAGAGATTCTGAAGTTAGGAAGGGTTGAAATGCACCAGCCACAGGAGTGGAAGGTGATGCTTCCCAAAATGGAGTCCATGCTTCCTCAGATGAGCTGTTACCTGGACCAGATTTTCCTCTCAGAGAGTAACTCAGCTGGATTGCACACCAGGTCAGAAAGCAATGCTTAATGTTTTAAGTGGAAATCTGAGGTGTGACAGGATGACACATGTATCACATGCTGTTGATTTGTTCATTTCTTGGAACTGACATTCACAGTGAAACTTTCTTAAATTGATCTTAATTGTAGACACTATCTACCGGAGCCTGCGTGATGGAGACTTTACTGCAGCTATAAGAGTGGAAGATTTCAAGTTCTTTGAAATGAAGATTAGTACCTGGAGACTCCAAATTAAACTCCTTTAGAAGTAATTCAAGTCAAAAATCTCACTTTAGAAAGCCGGAGAATCAGCATTTCTATACAATCAAGCCTCTTAAATGATTTCTGGTTTTACCCCAAGAAATAAAGACCCATCCAGTCTCCTTGAGTCATGAAGTCTTAGGTTTTGATTCTGTTCTCTTGGGCCAGTGGTCCTCCCAGTAGGTTTTTTGGGTCAGGGTTTGTGAATTTGGGGTATTGGTGAGGTGTGGAGGGGGCCCAGTCAGAGAGAATGGGAGAAGACTACCCAAGAGGGGAAGGCCCCAGGGGAGAGGCTGTGACTTCTGGAAGTTGGGCCAGACTCCCAACTTGGAGCTGTGTTGCCAAATCAGAGAGGGACAACAGCCTGGCCCAGAGGAATCGTCCACCTTTGCTGAGGTGCCCCAGGGAGTGGAATGGGAGGAAAGCAACTGGACTGGAGGGGCCCTGATGATGGCTGAGCTGCCAGGAGGGCAGCATTGGCTCTGATTCATTGGCTGGATTCATTGGCTCTGATTTTGTACATCCTATAGCTCCTGCCCTCCCTGCAACCTGCTTTCCCTTTCCTCTACTCCCTTGCTGCAGGAAGCTTGGCTCAGAAGCACATCTGAAGGTCTACTCAAGAGCTCAGTTCTAAGGCTCTGGGGCCCCATCAGAGCCCGAGATGGGGAGGAGGAGAAGGAGGAGGAAGGGAGAAGGCAAGGCTGCTACACTGCCTGGGAGCTGATGTTGACAGTGAGCCAGTGCTGGGCCTGGCCAAGCTGGCCAGCCCCTACCATGCTGCCTCTCTCAGCATCCTCTCTGTTTCAGGAGGATGGCTGGGAGTAAGGGCTCCTTCTGACCAGCACAGCCTTCCCTCCTGGTTTTGATCTCAGGAAGAGAAAGCCCCTGCCCCTTCTCCGAAGCAGCAGCAGGCACCACTTGTCTCTTCTCTCCTTCCCGCAGGCACTTCTGTTCCGAGTGCTGCCTCTTGCTGGCTCCTTCTGCTTCTGCTTGGTCCTCCCGCTGATTGGGAAGAAAGTGCACCAGTGGGGTGATGGGGGTCTGGAAATCTTAAAGGAGCAGCTTTATTACTGTTGGAATTTTATTTACCCAGAACATTATTATTTATTGTTTGTCTTTCCCCAATCAATATAATCCGCTGAGAAAAGTGAATATAAAGTGACCATAATCACCACATTTAAATGTTAATTGTGGATGTTCTGGGTTTCCTCTAAGGATTTTCTAGTAGATCAAGTTCTAGTCCTGGCAACAATCATTATTAGCAATCAAATCCAATTTGAGAATCATTTACCGAGGGCACAAAGGTTGAAGGCAGTCAGTCCCTGCCACCTCAAGGGCTCACAGGGGAGGGCTTAAGACTGGAATGCCCATGAATCAACAAGCCGCAGGGATCATTTGAAAATTCCCTGTACCACTTTTGCCCATAGTTCTTTGACGGTGGAGGCTTTGACCAGAGGAGTTTACAAGAAGTCAGACTGATAAGGCTGTCAACCCATATTTGGTTACGAACCTGGTTTTATGCAAAATAAATAAACATTTGAGCAAAGCCCCCCTGGGTACTGGAGGAATCCTATCTTAGCCCCTTGTTTCTGTATGTTAGCGATGTGCTTGCTCTTTTCTCAGACAAAGATTGCAGAAGAAGTGAAACTCTGGGCCCCTTCAGGTTCAGATTCTGAAGGCAGCCACATCTTGTGGTGCCTTCTACTTCATTAAAGTGACAAATGGGCTTCCTGGATTCTAGGTTCCTGTCTAGTTTCCCCTCAAGGAGAAATGTCACATCTTGAGCAAAGTACCCAGTCTCTGTGCTTCGGTTTCTCCTGGGGGGGGTGGTAAAGCAGAGCTATTTGGACGATTTTGAAAATATGAGATAGTATTAGAGAACAGGATGAAAAAAATGAGCCCCAGAGAAGAGACTTTGCTCAGATCACACAGATAGGATGAGAACTGGCACCCTGCTCTGTGAAAGCTGTGTACTGCTCTTCCTAAGAGTCCTAGCCTTAGGATTTCAGTAATGTGCCAAGACGATTCCCTCTGTATAATAACATGAAGAAGGCAAATGAGAATTCTGGGACCCCAGAGTACTACTGCTCCTGAATGTTGGAACCGGGTCCTGCCCCTTCCTACACCCCTTCTCCCTTTGGAGGCCAGGAAGCCTTCAGTGAGGGTGTTGGCTAACGGGGTGCACCCTGTCCTGGACCACCATTGGAAGCTGAAGGGAGGGAAGAAGCTGCATGTGGAGACAGATTCTCCAGCTAGAAGGGAGACAGGCAGCCGGTGGGTGGGCCAGTGGGCACATACCCCACGACTTTCCCGTTTCCCAGAGGAGGAAAGAGCAGAAGTCGTTTGCCCCAGGCACGTGGCGGTTGTGCGGGGAAGGTGATAGTGCCTGGGACTTTCCCAGCGTCCTAATCCCCAACCCATGGTTCACGCAGTGGCAGTCGCTAATGCCTCCCCTGGAAGCCCACGGAATCCCGGGCCCGGAGCTCCAGCACCTACTAAGTGCGCGCCGCGCCCCACAGCCGGGCCCGCCACTGCGCCATGCCTGGCCGGCCTGGGTGCGGACACGCGGCGCCGCGGGGACGGTGAAGGTGACCGTCTTCTCATTCCCGGCCGCGCGTGCTCTGCGCTGCGGGCCCGAGGGATGCTCGGGCCCGCCAAAGTTTGCTCCGGTGCTCGGGAGCTGGAGGAGAGTCCCTGGGCTGTGGGGGTCGACCCCGCAGCAGTTAGTGCGCTCTTTTCTGGTTCCAAACAGTAACTCCTGTAGTGGGAGTGGGTGGGGGTGCAGAGGGGGGGTCCCCTGCTCAGAGCCCGGCTCCCAAGCCACCCGCCCGCATCCCTACAGCTGCCCCTGGGGCTCGGGCCCGGGTGCCAGGCTCTGCGGCCGCTCCCACCAGCTGATTTTGACAGAGGGGGGTCCCGGGCGGCGCAAGCAGGCGCAGCGAGCCCCTGCCAGATCCGGGGCCGATAACGTGCCGGCTCCATGTCGCGGCTTTGGGCTGCCCAGGCTCCGCCCCCTGTGAGTGTGTAAGTGTGTGATGCTGCCGCGGCCGCCGCCGCCGCCTGTGCAGCCGCCGCCGCCGCCGCTGCCGCTTCGGCTGCCGCTGC
>ML100083.1:57650-90539 GCA_003697995.1 Taxidea taxus jeffersonii
GCAGCCGCAGCGTCGGGGCGCTGGGCGCGCGGGCAGCCGCGGAGCCAGCGGACCCGAGCGAGCGGCCGGGCACCCGCCCGCCCGGTGCCACCGCTGCCGCCGCTCCGGAGCGCAGTACCCGGCCCCTCCGGCGCCCGGCGCCGCCGCCGATGCGGCCTGGGCACTTTTAACCGGGCGGGAGGGCCGGAGAGCCAGGCCGCCGAGAGCCGCGAGCGAGCCGCGCCGAGAGCCGCGCCGACCCGCCGCGAGCAGGGACGGACGCCCGCCCGCCGCCGCCGCCGCCGCCCGGCCGCTATGGATCTATTCGACTTTTTCAGGGACTGGGACTTGGAGCAGCAGTGGTAGGTGTTAAATTTTGCCTTCTCCTCGCTACGCAGTTCCCCCGGTTGGGGCTGGGCTTTTCGCCTTTGTTAAGAGGAGCCGGGGCTGTGGTGGGGGCGCCCCAGACGCCCTCCCACTTGATCTCAGCCACCTCTGGCCGGGCCGCCGCGACTCCCCGGTGGGGTGCCCGTGTGGGGAGGGGGGAGGTGCGGGCCGAGGGTGGGGTGAGGGTCCCGAAAGCGTAGCTTGGCACTCCCGAGTCCAAAGAGTTGCCTTTGGCCCAATTCGGAGCCCGTGCCGCCAGCGGGCTGAGCCGCACGACCTCCGCGGGGATTTTCTCTGCGCTCCGCGGGCCCGGCCGGCCTCCGGGCGCACCGGATCCTGCCTGCCCCCAGTGCTTCAACTTTCCAGGTGTCCAGCGCCGGCGGCCGGCAGCAGGGACGGGCGGCGGCCAGGTGCCGCCGGCCTCCCTCCGCTTCTTCTGCGGCCACCTCCCCCGCCGCCGCCGCCGCCACCGCCACCTCCTTCCCCGCGCCGCGCGCACACCTTTCCTTCCACTCGCTCAGCGCAAGTTCCCCGCTCTCGGGCGCCTGGTGGCTTAGGGGGTCAGCAAGCGGAGGACCCCGGGTCCGGGCCGATTTCGGCGTTGGCTTTCAAGACGGAGGGTTTTTGAAGTTGGCCCGCCGAAGTCCGCTGCTCCGACGTGTATGCACGTGTAATGACCGGCTGGACCCCTGTCCGCCGCCCCCACTGTGAGGCAGCCGCAGGTTTGTGTCATGGGCACCCAGCTCGGACTAGTCAGCTTTTTCCAAAATACCGTAAACTTGCCGCTCAGAGCGTTTTGAAAGATGGTGCAAAGGTGACTGGAGATCCTGAAAGTTGTTACTCACTGCATGCTGTGAGCGCGCGTGTGCATAAATAGCGATATACATATCTATTAACTTTTGTAAAAACTCCCATCTTCTGCCACATGCGTTATTATTGTTAATCCGTCACAACATTTTAACAAATCAATTGTCCCCCCTCCCCCCACACACAGGCCCTGGAATGGAGGGGACGGGGGAGAGGATGCGACTGCAGCAATTTAGAATTGCATCCTTGCTTATTGCCTTTTTAAATGTAGTTAAGATAATCTACCATACCCACCGATTGTGTGAAATCTTCTGCAATGTTAAACTGCTGGCAGCCGTTGGCTATGACTGCTGTGTATTTTTACAAGGATTTCCCTTGCTGATGTGATATTTTAGGCAATTTCCTTCTTTAGAAAAGGGTCATACTCTTAGCAAATAGCTTCGTTATGCCAATCGTGACTCCTTTAGTTGCAAATCCAAGATCATCAGAACTTAAATACATTTTATTTTACAGCAATTCCGGGTAAATCCTTGAAGCCACAAATTACGCTGTATCAGTATTAATCTGTAAGGCATTTTTGATACCATGCAGGGTTTTATCAGCCCTGCAGAAAAACACGGTGTTATAATTTTTAATAACTATTCTATTATTTAAAAGTAAAGATCACTATGAAATTAGTCCTCAATTAAAAATTACGCTCCTGCAAACAGCCTTTACTCTGCTTCACTAATTTATTTTGCAGACAACTGATAACCAACGCATTACTATTTGCATACAATTTGCCTAATATATGGTGTGGGTAACATCATTAATTTAAGACATTGTTATAATTGATTTCGTGGGTGTAGTTCAAATGTTAAACATTTCCAAGGTATTAGGTTTTTTAAAAGTGTTATATTATTTAACTTCAGTTTAAAACACAAAAACATGCAGTTGTATATTTAAAGAGGATGGACTCTTGTGATTTCTTTTTTCAGAAAGACACATTCTTCCCCCCACCCCCAATCTGGGGACTATTTTTTCTTTTATTAAGGAAGATCAAAACCTTTTTTCCTCCAGTTCTGTAACTATGCCACATCAGTTAAGAAACACGCAGACTTGGACGCTCTGCAGATATGATGTGAAATACAGATGAATTAATGTAACACATCTGCATAAATAAGCCGGCCTTTTCTCTCTGTGCCCATGTACCAGGAAAATTTCTCCTTCTTACTGTGTGATTGTGAGAGGCAAACTTCCTTATGAATCTGTGTGTAAACATTTGTAATGAGGTTTGTGCATCTGTTTTGACCACCCTACCCCAACCACCGGAAAAAAAAGGGAACATAAATGTGACAATGGTGGATGAACTAAAAAGCTTGATAGTGTCTTGAATGGAAATCTGTACCTTTCCAAAATCTGAGGACATCTAGAGCATGCCAATTACATGTTCATTATATGTTCACTTCCCCAGCTGGGTAGTAAGTAGCTGCTTAGAGTGCTGGCATCCATTCTGCACCCCATCCAGGAGGTCCAAGGAGGAAAAAGGTGCCAGCCAAGTTAAGGGTCTCATTTACATTGGATCTTTTCTCAACATTCACTTGTGGAACAGCAAACTCTGAGCTCTGTCTACCGCAACCCTAGATGTCTGACAACAAATGGATCAAGCCAGCTAAAAGATAAACTCATTTACCTAGACTTAATGAAGGAAGACTTTACATACACAGGCATATGTGTTATTTGCAAACACTTGACTACAGTAAACAAAAAAGTACATGCTCATTCATAAACACACATTTGTCAGGATGAATGCAAGTGGGAAGGATGGGGCATGAATGACACTGCAGTGTGCTCCCGTGCCAGGTCTGGGAGCGCTCCAAACCTAAAGGAACACAGCTCTGGATTTCACAAACTGCACGAATATCTTAATAGGTTGTGTTCTGGACTCGACTAAAGGGCCAAAGCGTAAGTTCTTTAAGATTCTTGGATGAAGGAGCGCTGTTTGTCTAAGTATGAATTTAATATGAACCATTCTGTGAAAGAAGAGGAAGGTGCAGATGTCTGTCTGTGTGCACCAAAGACACCACTGCTCTTAAAAGAAAATGAGAAAAGATCAAGACAACAATGTAATGTGATTGTTTACATGATCCTATAGGTGTGCCTGTGGTTAGCCAGTAAATGAATTCTTGAGGTGTCCGGAGATCCTGTAGCTAGGTTTAGGCTTGTTTACCACCAGTGGGGATGTCATTAATCCCCATTTAGGAGGGTATAAAAGCAAAATCAGAGAACCTACCTAGTGTGCAGCCTGTCAGTCCTGTGAGCCTCCCATCCACCCTGCCCCATATTGGTTAGGCATCACTTGGTGACAGGCCAAGGTCCTTTGTGGGGATGTTTATCTTCTTTTCATTATTAAAAACAAAAAACAAAAAAAACAAACCAAGAAAGAAGGACGGACAGATACGGAAAGGGAACACAGCCGTCCACACCGAAAATGAAAAGCAAACCACCACGACAGCAAAATCAGACAGTGAAAAAGTCTCGTGGAGATGGTGGCAAAGCCGAGGGGAGAGTGGCCGACTCCTGGCTGCAAAGGCCTGCAGTGATGGTTTGTAGTTTCTAAGCGATGGCTCACAAGTAGCCTCATTAGAGGCCAGCTTGCACACGGGCAGTTATACAGGAAGAGACTTAAACTCACTAAACTGTTATATAAATAGAAAGTTCAAAGGTCTGCGTGGGGCTGTCAAGGCTGGGAAGGGGCCATGTGCAGGCCAGGCTTCTTCTCTTTGGAGGGAGGGTGCGGGGGCAGATCGGGGAGGCAGCCCCTGGGGGCCTGCCCCAGCAGCCCCTGCTTTCCCCAGTTGGCCTCGACTTCACGGGGGAGGGGGAGACCCCGGTCTCCAGACAAAAGTGAACTGTTTCAGATGCAGCCTGGCCGCCAGCGAGGCCTGTGTAGCTGCAGTTGTGCGCAAGAGTGGCCCAGATCTGGTTATGGATGGGAAGGTGTCTGGCAGGTGGGGGGGGTACACAACCTGCGCCAGCCTTGGGGCTGGTAGGGTAGCAGGGATGTGGGGGCCTCAGGGCAGGGTCCTGTTTTGGCTAAGGCCTACAGGTTGCCAGGATTTCTCATTCTCTACCTATATCCATTTCTCTCTCCCCCTTCCCCTCTGTTTGCCCTCCATGCATTCATTCAGGGAAGCCTGTGGGGTTGAGTCTTTTAAGGGAGTGTCTGGGGAGGCTAGATGGGAGGCGGTGAAGTTAGCTAGTGTGATAAGAAAGGTCTCCTCTACAACCCCCTCCCCACCCCCTGCCCCCTTGCAAACACCCCCAAAGAATAAAAGCTATCTCTGTAAATCTTAGAAAGGCACATCTATTGGACAAGAAAGAAAATGATCTCATGTTCGAAATCAGTTTAATGATACATGAATTGTTTTGCTAATGATTCAGTCAAGCATTTAACAACTTTAAAATATACAAATCAAGATTGAAAATGACTGCCTTAAAAATGAATCTGTCATTATAGACATAAACGAGATTCCAAACATTTAAGCATTTTGTAGATGGATAAAAATTATATTGTATTTAAACATGCTAATTATTGTTGAATAGAAATGGCTTTAATGTGCTGAACCTTTATTTCATGCCCATTATTCTTAGCTAAGACTATTTCTTGCATGCAAAATTTGTACACGTTTCATGTAATTTCAAAATCATAAAGGTCCAATAAAATGGCCATCTCTGGAACCATCTAGAAGCTGTAGCCTTGTGAGCTTGTAGCTCATACCTTGGAAAGTGAAACTGCCACATATTTGATTAGCCTGTAGACAAAACAATTGTTCCAGTGACAACATTTTTCACTTTTAATTTTGTCTTTCTTTTTCTGATTGTTGTGGGATAAAGAAAGAGAGATTTTAAGAACTTGTTTACTGATAGTGGGAAGGAATGTGTTGCTGATTAAAGAACTTGAGACCACAACTTGAGCAAGCCTTTTGAACAGTGTGTGTGTATGCATGTGTGTGTGTTTCACCTGTGTATTCTGGAATACATCGCCACTATGCTACTATTATTTGAGTATTTAGTCTGTGCCCCGGGCATCAGCGAGTGCTTTGAATAGTCAATCTCGCTTTATCCCTCAGACATCTTTATGAGACAGGACCTGTTGCTATCTCTATTTTACAGATGAAATAATGGAATCACTAGCATTGGTGATGCTGGCCATGTTCTACTCGAGATGGAGTTGACCCCAGAGTCCATACCATTGACAACTGACATTTTGTCTGAGCCTTTTCAATATGTGGAATACTTTCCTGTGTGTCACTTCATTTGGTCCTTGTAAATTAGAGTGTGCAGCTGTTATTCCCATTTTACAGATGAGCCAACAGCTCTAGAGAGGTTGTTTGACTCCCTTAAGTTCACACAACCTGGTTAGTAGTAGAGCTTGGTCAGAAATCCACACCTCCCAATTTCCAGGTCAGGTGTCTTTCCCCAAACCTCATTGCCTATTTTTTATTATTATTGTGTGGGTCTGTGCCCTTAGTTGTCACTGAAACAAGTGGTTTGGATTATGTATATCATACTTGTGTTAAAAAAAACGTGGAATTAGCATGTAATTGACTAGCCATGGAACTCTGCTTTTTTTTCTTTTAAATAAAATAAGAACAGTTTGTGTACTGATGTAATCTCTTAGCACTTCTTTGGTGGATGCCCCTTTAATGAAAACATGTGAATCACAAATTTTATATATATATATATATGACTTGAATTTTGCTTCTTTTGTGTGTGTATACATATATACACATTTATAATATATATAATTATGGAATATATATACATATCCTTGGGAACTGTCCATTTAAATTTGAATGCCTTAGTTTTGAAGATCTGATACTTGAACACAAAGAAGACCATGGGGTATTTGGTTGTTTTGGAACTTCAAAGCTGGGAGCCTGAGGTGGATAACATTTCTTTCTAAAGCTTTGTAACTTCCACATCTGTTCTTTGATTTGATCCTCACATTAACCTTATGGGTTTCTCAGGACCACTATTATTAGCTGTATTTTATAGATGAGAAAACTGAAGTTCAGAGAGGTTAAATGACTTGCCTAGTTTACACAGTAAGTGGATGATCTTAGGATTTGTGTTCATTGCTCTTTTCACTGTGTTACTGCTGTTGTATTAAGTCATTTATGTTTAAATATCCACACTGCTTCCTAGGGAATGGTCCATCACCCTCCTGCATCATCTAGCACAGTGCCTTTCCCATTATAGGTGCTCAATAAACATCCGTTGATTGATGTTAGAGTCCATCAGCTCAGAGGGCCCTATGCAAATGCTTCTATCTTTCAAAGATAGTTGCTCAGTAAATCCTGGTGATAGTAATGGCCCTCTGCCTCTTTGATAGTGTTTTGTCTGTAATCTTTTTGAGGTTTCCTAGCCAGTCTGGTCTCTTTTGCAGAATGTAACCAGGAAGAAAAATGGTTACCAAAGAAGCTTAAGATTAAGAGGCAAAATTAGAAAGTTTGTTATTTGTTGGTGTGATTGAAAAAAAAAAAACAGAACTTCTGTGAATTCCAAGATACGCATAGAACTGAAAAACTCAACTTTTAAGGTACAGGGCATGGGAGTTAACAGACTAGTACTGTGTCTCAATCCGTACGGAGAACGTTAAAGAAGAATGTGTGACAAAAATCTGAAGGAACTGAATGGTCGGAGGTTGGGATTCCTCCAGCTTTCCTTGAGTTTCAGCCTTCATGACTTGTATTTCATCACGAGAAGGCTGTTTTTCTACTTAACTGTAGCAGATCCACACCATAAATTATCATGACTGTTAAACAAAGGTCCAACACTATGTTCCTCTAATGTTAAAACTTTTATGTTGCACTTTAATGAAATTTTATACGCATGTTCAAAGCATGGCACACTTTACACTGTGGAGAGGCCGATGCTCTGAATTGTTGAATTTATTTTAAAGTAAATCTTTCCGATGACCTTAGCTGCTAACATCCACCTACTTACTGAGCTGAGAAAAATTATCTGAGGGCTTAAATAAAATGGCATGATTTAAGCAGGGCTGACAATAACACTACAGCTAGAATCTGATTTTGATTATGGATTGCTTGGTTTATGGAAAGCTATTTTTTTATATACCTGTGCATTTTGCTTCATTTGAAAAAGAAAATCAGCCAGTGATTTAAAGTAATGTTTGATTTGGTTCTTCAATAGGCCTGTGCTGGTGGATGAAAGTATAAAAGCCACACATTGGGAAATAAGCTCAGGAAAGCAGGTTTGGCTTTCATTACAAACTCAAAATCACTCATCTGTTTATTTTTCTAATGTTGCTCTTGCTGGGAAAAGAAGGAAAAGGAAAAAAAAAAAGCCACATTACTTCCATCCTATGAAGAATGATTCGTTTCATTGCATTTCCAAATAAGAATTTTCTGTACTGTCTGTCATCTTCAGTGAAAACCAGATCTCAGTAGCAGATCCTGGTTCGCTTGGTGGCCTTGATTAAACTCTATGACCAGAGTCTGAATTTTGGGTTCTATGGGCAACACATCTCCTGGAAAGAGCATTGAATTTTTTTTTATATGAATAAAAAGGTAAAACCTTACTTATCTTATTGTAGCACTGCTGCGGCAGTGTCTGCTTTAGCAATCATTAGAGGAAGAAGTTTCTGAGGAGTCCGATGTCTCCTTGGTCTTTGGAGCTCTTGGCATGGTTCGATCCAACCAGCCTGCCAGAAGGAGTGTGTTACAGACTGCGGTAATATGTACCTAGTGAGCTGGCTATCTAGTGACTGATGAAAAATGCATTCACAGAGGCTCCACTTCTCCTCGCAGGATGCCAGTCAACGAATTTTTTAAATAAGTTAATTTTCCAAAGGGACTGACTGGTGGGGTTTGCATGCCAGGTCGGCACGGCCATAGTAACTAAATTAAATTCCAGCATGATGGATGTTTCTGATGAAGTGCCATGGAATCATGGCGAGGTCTCATCAATTAGCCATTATTTATTTGCTGGCAAAAAGGCTTGGCTCCGGGATGTAGAGATGAATCAGTCCCTCAAATCTGGTGCTTCAAGACCGGAGGGCCCTTCAGAATCACGTGGTCCAGCCTCCTCATTGGATGGATGAGGAGACTGAGGCAGAGGATAGGGAAAATGGCTTGCTCAAGGACATACACTGAGTAAGTGACATGGCTAGGTTGGGAGGCCTCATGCCCTGGTCCAGTGTTGGTCAGTTCTATTGAGAACTGTTTCCACTGTGTACCTACGCTGTGCCCAGTGCTTTGTGAGGCAGTCCCTTTTAGTGGAGTTGAAAGGGATATAAAAATGACCTTCTGGTCCTGCTGAGTTGACAGCAGAACGTAGAACTAGATTTGGGGAGATAGTATATTATGGATAGAAATAAAATAGGAATTCAGAGATAGCGAGAATGTGGGCTAGAGTAAAAAAAAAAGTGTTCCTCACTGAAGACTGTGAAACTTTTCTTTTAAAGAGATTTTATTTATTTACTTGACAGAGAGAGAGAGAGTGAGCACAAGCAGTGGGAGCAGTAGAGGGAGAGGGAGAAGCAGAATCCCTACTGAGCAGGAGCCCAATGATGCCGGTCTCGATCCCAGGACCCTGGGATTATGACCTGAGCTGAAGGCAGATGCTTAACTCCCTGAGCCACCCAGGAACCCCCTTTTGTTTGTTTGTTTGTTTTCATTTTTGTTTTTGTTTTTAAGATTTTATTTATTTACTTGACAGAGAGAGAGCACAAGCAGGGGGAGCAGTAGAGGGAGCAGGGAGCCCGGAGGCCCACGAAACTCTCTGGAGTACCATTAGCTCAGTCCAAATGGAAAACCAGGAATTGGGGTTGTTTGGAGGACCAGGAGTAGCCAACACTCAGCATTAAACAATGACTTTGGACCCTGAGTTCTCTGGTTTGATAGTAGCTCACATTCATCACATGATTACTGAAATTACGTTTTGCCACATGGCTGGAGTATTCTGGTAAATGCTGACCACCATTTGCTGGGGGGAGGGGACAAGCATAGAACTCTTGAAAAGTATTTTGACTCTCTGAATTATGGAAATATTCATGTGAACATTCTTCAAATAAATATCAAATGAAAATTGTTTTCCCAAATCCGTTGAAACTAATGTTTGTAAATTGGCCCAAATGCTAACAAAATCGCTGTTTTCCAAAAGAAGCAGGTATTCTGGCTCTTGAGATGCACCCAAATAGATCCCTTCTTTTGTTCTTTCTCCATTTTAAACAAATAATGCTCTCATTTTGGGGGAAAGTAGGTACCAATATTTTTATTTCTGCATTTCCTTCCCCTAAAGTGTGAGTTGGTGCCATCTAATTGGGGTTTATAGCTGTGTTTATGATTAGTCATTTGGCCACCAAATAATTCTTTTTCTGACTGTCTCATCCTTTGAATCTCAGCTGTGTCTCTGGGGAGCCACTAATTGTCATCCTCTCACCTCCTTTGCCCACCGAACTCACTCTAGCCCTGTCGAGTTAGCCTCCCCTACTCGGTGTTGCCGTAACACCCTGAACATACTTGTGACATATTGAAGTTGTTTTGAGGGATAGGAGTATTCCTTTCATCTCTGTATTCCTAGAGAGTATGGCTTTTATCTCTGTATTCCTAGTGTCTGATCCATTTGGGGTGCAGCCTCATTCAACTATTTGATTCATTCAGGCACTGTTCTAGGTCTCAAAATATTAAGTGTAGATGGGAAGCCATAGTAATCAAAATCCAGGTGAAAATAGTAAGTAGAGCTAACATTTCCTGTGTAACGGGCTCTGGTTTGTGTTATCTGATTTCCCAGTTTTACAGGGTGGGGAGATTGGGACATAGGAGTTCAGTGACTTGCCCAAGGTCACACAGCTGAAATGAAATCAGGCCACATGAATCTTTGGTTTCTCTGCTAGCCAGTGATGATACCCTAAGAGAGAGGCTAGAGAAGTGGCAAGCCCTGCATGGTGAGACCTTTGTCATTGCAACTTTGGTATTTACAAATCAGGTTGGGTTTGAGACCATAGCCAAACAGGACATGTAACTGACCTGATATGGACAGCAATATTCTGCTCCTCTTGGATGTAAGCAGCAGATTAGGTGTTTGGCAGGGAACTGCACTGATCTGTAAAGTTGGACTTAAATCAAACTTGACAAGAACAGGAGCTCAAGAAGGGTGTGGATTTTATTTTGTTATATTCACTAGTGCGTCTGCACGGCTTAGAACCTTGTCTAGTGCACAGTAGGTGCTCAGTGACTTTTGCTGAATAAATAAATGGGTTGATCTACAAGGACCTGCTTAATGCGTTCTGGGGTCAAATGTGTGCAGAGATAGTTTAGAGATGCAAGAATAAGGTCTAAAAGGAGAACTAAAATCACAGAGGTCAGGCAGAGTGGTAGGTACAGGGAGGTATGTTGCCTTACCTTCAACAGATATATTCTTGAAATAGTATGCTTATTAATGTTTTATAAATTAAATGCTCTATATGTGCACCTTGCTTGCCAGGAATCCTGTGGGAGAATTCTTTACTGATGTGAATAATCCCTCCCAAATAGCCCTAAGCTTATCAGGTTTGTGATTTTAGATTTTTACATATAGCATTTTTCCCATAAGTTATGCCTATATTTAGTATCTATAATAATGCTGTAAGAGTAATTATGCTGACTTTAAAAAAAAGATGTCTTGATTTATTATCATGATTGGATGAGGCTTTTGTCTAGTGGGGGGGGGAAGCACACACCTTCAACTTTTGTGAACCAGATGCTTTGTTTATTTTGACTTTCTTCTTCTTTAAAAAAAAAAAAGTTTCTGCTTTGCCGGCTAACCTAGGATTTGGGTTTTCCTAACATATATTTTTAGACTGAACACATTTTCTATTTAAGCCTCTGGAGGATTCAGATTTCAATTTCTTCCCAAGGATGTGCAGAAAAGGTTCCATATGTTCTGTAAGATGGTTCGATAGTTGAGGTAGGAGAACCAGCATTTACAGAGTATCATGTCATATGCCTTACACAAATGATCTCTATTGAACAAGCAACCCCAAAAGATAGGTGTTTTTACCCCTGCCTTCACAGAATTGGGATCAGCTATGTCTGAGTTTGATGGATGATGAAGAGCATTTTGTGTCTGTTGGCTGTGTGTCTTCTTTGGAGAAATGTCTGTTTGTGTCTTCTGCCCACTTTTTTCATTGAATTATTTGTATTTTAGGTATTGAGTTTGATGAGTTGTTCATATAGTTTAGATACTAACCCTTTATCAGATAGATCATTTGCAAGTGTTCATCGATTGATGAGTGGATAAAGAAGACGGAATATTACTCAGCCCTTAAAAGAATGAAATCTTGCCATTTGCAGTGACATGGATGGAGCTTGAGAGTATAGTGTTAAGTGAAATGGTCAGTCAGAGGAAGACAAATGTCATGATTTCATTCACATGTGGAATTTAAGAAACTAAACAAGCAGAGGGAGAAAAAAGAGAAAGAGAGAGAGAGAGAAATTAAGAAGCAAATTCTTAACTATAGAGAACAAACAGGATTACCAGAGGGGAGGAGGTGAGGGGATGGGGATTAAAGAGCACGCTTATTATGATGAGCACTGAGTAATGTATGGAAGTGTTGAATCACCATATTGTACACCTGAAACTCATATAACCCTGTATGTAACTCACTGGCATTAAAATTAAAAACTTTATTTTATTTTTTTTTAAGATTTTATTTATTTATTTGACAGACAGAGATCACAAGTAGGCAGAGAGGCAGGCAGGGAGAGAGGAGGAAGGAGGCTCCCCGCTGAGCAGAGAGCCCAATGCGGGGCTTGATCCCAGGACCCTGGGACCATGACCTGAGCCCAAGGCAGAGGCTTCAACCCACTGAGCCACCCAGGCACCTTAAAATTTAAAACTTTAAAAAAATAGTTTGATGGGCAACTTTAAAGCATTAAAAATAGTCTTGGAAAAAAACCCTTTAAACATTTTTTATTGTTTTCTCTGTGCAAAATTAAAGGTGACAAAATGCACATTAAGGAAGACAGATACATGGTGATGAAAAAATCTGAGACATTTTAGTGCAGCTAAAACCCCCAAGTAGTTCAATTAATCAGATACTAAGATACATACTAGGAGGAGAGACAGTAGGTACTTATAAGTCTTTAATAAATTAGGTTTCATAATCAGAAATGAAAAGTACCTGAATATTAAAGATCCAGGAAAAGGGCATGAGCCACAGTGGACCTTTTTTAAAAAAGATCTATTTATGTATTTTAGAGAGAGAGTGCAGGGGGGAGGGGCAGAGGGAGAGAGAAACTCAAGGAGACTCCCTGCTGAGCGCTGAGCAGGATACAGGGCTCTATCCCACAACCTTAATATCAAAACCTGAGCCCAAACCTAAAGTCGGTTGCTCAAATGAGACTAACACCCAGGCACACCCCCACGATGGACTTTTTAAAGAGTTAACTATTATATATAAACTATAGGTCCCTTTTCCTATAGTTAAGTCATTTTGGCCAGTTGGTTTTGAAGTTCTGTAATAGTGCACATGTATTCAGACTGCAAGTGGTAGAAGTTCCCATCTAGAAAGATGAAGACCATTATCTTTGGATTTTCATTAGCATTTTTCCCAGAAATTACATGAAATGCCAGTGCACACTCTAATGCCATTGAAAATTGACAGAAGCGGCACATGTTTACCATTCAGGCTTTTGTAAACTATCGCAGTTATTCATGTATTTTGAGCAAAAAATAGAAATTTGATGAACCCGTTTCAAGAGGCTTGAAAAGTTAAAGTGAGTTCTAAATGTCGATTACTAGCAAATGATGACAGCCAAGCCAGTATTACCTCAGTTGATTAATTTACAAGGATACTGGTCAATGATTTTAACCAACAGCTATGCATAGTAGAATCCTAATGGGATCTGTCTGTTAAAATTACATAAAGTC
The DNA here is from genome assembly GCA_003697995.1 of Taxidea taxus jeffersonii. NCBI lineage: Eukaryota > Metazoa > Chordata > Mammalia > Carnivora > Mustelidae > Taxidea > Taxidea taxus. The sequence continues at coordinate 70,743 of ML100083.1, forward strand.
AGGCATTTGATTTATTCCATAGTTTCTCAAAGCTCAATTTTAACTTCATACAAATAATGCATTAGTCACCCGGGATAAATGACACATTGAATAAAGTTGTGATTTTGTCTGCTTCTCATAATCTGATTTAGCACAGGATTACATCTGACTCTGTAATTTCTCTCCTAAATGTTTGGAGGGAGAGTGGGATCCTTATGTCTCCTGCTTCGTATCTCATTAGATGAGACCAGACTGTATTGTCCATACCCTGCGTCCTGTGTGTGAGCAAGTCTTTCTGATTCACGTGTAATATTAAGAACTACTACAGCTAGGGCGCCTAGGTGGCTCAGTCAGTTAAGCGTCTGCCTTTGGCTCCGGTTGTGATCTTAGGGTCCTGGGATCTAGCCCCACGTCTTGGGCTCCCCTGCTGATGGCTTCTCCCTCTCCCTCTGCCCCTCCCCCAGCTCATGTGCATGCTCTCTCTCTCTCAAATAAAAAAATTAAATCTTAAAAAAAAAGAGCTATTACAGCTACAGTGAAGCAGATGGAGGGATTTATAGACAACACCCCGTTAATGCATGAGGAGCCAACACATTTCAGTTTTGGTTGGTAACCAATTTGAGATTGGTTAAATTTTCAGGCCTGGAATATACATTATTTTATTTATTTATTTATTTATTTATTTATTTATTTATTTGTCAGAGAGAGTGAGCACAGGCTGACAGAGTGGCAAGCAGAGGCAGAGAGAGAAGCAGGCTCCCCACCGAGCAAGGAGCCCGATGCGGGACTCGATCCCAGGATGCTGGGATCATGACCCGAGCAGAAGGCAGCGGCTTAACCAACTGAGCCACCCAGGCGTCCCTGGAATATACATTATTATAAAGTACATTTACCAAAAGAAGACAAATCACTAAAATTCACTAAAACCCATAAAAATGTGAGAGACCACTAAACTTCACCTAGGTGCTTCATTCCAGCCCACCACTTGTGGTCATGCCTTTACTCTTGACTCTGGGGTTAGGGTGTCTTTCCCTTGGACCATGAATTGGGGTAGTGGTTGTTCCAGGGGGTACATCCATCTGAACCTTACAACGTGATCCCACATTCAATTGCTGTGCCAAGGCCTGACAACATTTTCTACTCCGATTACTGTTACTGACATCTTTCGTTAGGTTCATTGCCTTAATGGAAGGTGGAAAGATGAGTTTGTGCAACAGAAAAGCTTTGAAATCTATTTGGTCTGCAGTTGCTTACCAAAATTTGAGGAAAGGAAGGATTTCACATTCATGGCTGATCGGAAATATGTGGGCTTATATTTTTAAGATGTAAAAAACATGATTAGTTCCATCCATGTCATCGCAAATGGTAAGATTTCATTTCTAGAGCGTATTATGCTTAGCGAAATAAGTCAACTGGAGAAAGACAACTATCACCTGATCTCCCTGATATGAGGAAGTGGAGATGCAACGGGGGTGGGGGTTAAGGTGGTAGGAAAAGAATAAATGAAACAAGATGGGATCGGGAGGGAGACAAACCAAAAGAGACTCTTAATGTCATAAAACAACCTGAGGGGGGTGGGGGAGAGAGGGGTTGGGAGAGGGTGGCGGGGTTACATTATATGTTTAAATAAAAAAAAATCATGATTAGTAGAAAGTTCATAGAACTTCATGGACATCAAATAACTCTTTTAAGAGTTACAGGTAAATGATGAAGTATGGGGTAAGTTTCCCAAATTGAACGTAATCATAAAAATTCAGGGGAAAAGCAATATATTCTGCAAAATTTATGAGTTTTTCACAGGGGGAGAGTTTGCAAAGCTTGACAGCCCCCAGTGCATCTGGTCCTGGCACATTCCTGTTTGTAATGAGAACCTTATGAAGTTCTGGGCCTGTTCCCCAGGGGGTATCATAAATGATATGCAAGTCAGAAACTTCATGGCTCATGGCATTTCTCAGAGATGTTTTACGTAAGCGGCCTCACCCAGCTATAGGAGGAGAAGTTGGGAAGAGAGTCCACTCATAAATCTTCACTGAGCTTTAATTAAGTTATTTCTTTGGTATTGTTCATAGGAATTAGAGAGGGGGAGACCTAACTGAATGAAACTGACCATCTGACTACACAAAAATGGCCCAAGTTCTTGGGGTTAATGTGATTCTCATTATTTCATAATCACCCATATTTTTTAAAGATTTTTTTTTTATTTATAGGCAGAGAGGCAGGCGGGGGACGGGGGGAAGGAGGCTCCCCGCTGAGCAGAGAGCCTGATGCAGGGCTCAATCCCAGGACCCTGGGATAACAACCTGAGCTGAAGGCAGAGGCTTTAACCCACTGAGCCACCCAGGTGCCCCAAGCACCCATTTTTTTTAAACAACAACAACAAAACAACCAGAAAACCACAGAAGAGTGAATACCAGTAATGAAAAGTCAAATGGACAGGGACAGAAAAAGAAGGAAAAGTGCAATGCTGAAGGTACGGCCATCTTTCTAGGTGTTTTCTTCTGTCTCATCTTTCCTTTCATTCCCTGTGTGCTGTGTAAGATTGGAATTGACCACAGTCTCACTTGTGTAGATGAGTGGGGTAGGGGAGCTGGGAGGTCATGCAACGGACATGTGTGAATTCATTGGATTTCCTGAATGTAATTGTGATGTTATTTTATCATCAAGAGATGGGTGTTTATTCCAACCCCAATGCTGCCTCTTGGTGGTGGGGGGGCGGGTTTGGGGGTTGGAAAAGTTCAAGTTGAATTGGCTTGTGTAACGATGACCCTTGAATGTGCTCCTGCCTCCCCTGGGAATTCTGGCCCCCCTCTCTTTGGGTGCCCAGAGGTCAGCAGCCTTCAAGAGAAGCCTGATGTTGCTTTGAACTGCACAACCCTTGGGGGTGGGGTGCAGAGGGGGTACCTGGCTGGCTCCATCCATAGAGTTCCTGACTCTCGATCTCAGGGTTGTGAGTTTGTGTCCCACGCTGGGTGTAAAGGTTACTTAAAAAAGAAAAATGAACTACACAACCCTCTGTCCTCTTTCCCTTACCTTGTTGTCACCATCTTTCGAATTCCTGACATTTATTCCTCAAACAGCTTAATTGTTTCAGTTTTCTTCACTTCCTTGGGTAGGTCTAATGGCATTTAGAAAAAGACAGCATGAGCATCACTGTCCTTTTCATTATCTTCTTTTTAATCATATCTGTTACATCTGATCAATTTTCAGACTTGTTTACCCTTTATTAGTGAGCTGGGATACTTAGAGTGGTGTTTCAAATGGGGAAAAACAACGCTGCTTTCTGGGAGTCATTTAACTAATTTCTCCTAAGGACTGTTTTTGCATTTTACCAGAGAAATGTTTAAAAGGTTGTAGTGAATGAGGCAGCCAGCTACCTGGAAGACTGAGGAGATTAGACAAAATAAAACATTTTTTTTAAATAAAACATTTTTTAAAGGGGATAAAATAGTTTTTGCACTTCATAGGCTTATTTTGAAAGAGTGTTCAAGAAACCATTCTGTTTCCTCCCTGGGGGGGAAAAAAAAAAGGAAGGGGCGGAAATGACATCTTGCAAAGTGTTTCAGTGAATTCCAAATTGCAGGTCACAAACTGTTGTGGCCGATAGAGATTTATGCCCAAGCAACTTGAAGAATCAGAGAAAGCCTCTTTTATTTAAGTTCTCAAATTATGCGACCTTCATCTTTAAGAAAATGGAAAATGGAAATATGCTGGAAAAGCCAGCCATTTTGCTTCAGCCACTTAAGCCACACTTGTTTCTATCTCTGGTGTCTAATAGTGAGGCTGAATTTCCATCAACAGATAATGGATGAGGGAGGCTTCCTAGCATCAGTCCTGATACTCTGTTGCCCTTCCTTGCTTATTGACAGGAGAATTCAAGCTCTCTGTGAGCCATGTTTCTTTTCTTTTCTTTTTTTTTTTTCCCCCAATAATGATACTTCCCACTTAAAAACTGAAATGTAAAAATCATAAAAACTATAAAAATATATAAAGAAATATGATCAATTGTCATGAATCAATTTGAGCTCCTCTTAGTGGTGTGCGGGCACCATGATAAAGGCAGCTGTGATTTGATTCTCACGAAAGGCGAGATTGGCAAGAGCAGTTGCGGTCTTGGAACGTCAGGCTTGTGGAGGTCTTTAAGGGGCTTAGAGCCCTTTTCTCAATCTCCCTGCCAGTGGGTACCTAGTGTCTGCCAGTCTCAAAAAACTGGAGGAGAATGAAAATACCTCTTGAGGCAGCTTATTCCATCCTACATGGGTTATATTTCTGCCCTGGAGATTATGCAGAATAAATATAATCTCTTCGGTTTGCCTGAGCCCTTCCTGGGTCTGAGGACAGCCCTTCTGTGTTCACTGTGTTCTCATTTCTCAGGGTAAATGCCCCAGCCTGGGGATGATTGTTTTGCGAGACTCATAGCCTCCCTGACTTGAAACAGAGGTGGGAGATGGCTATGCCTCAAAGACTCTCATCCCGTTTCTAGGGTGGACAGAACAGGGGAAGGCCCCTCTGCTTTGTCCACACAAACTTCCCTCTGGATAGCTTTTCCTTTAATTGCCCCAGTATGGGAATCCCAACAGATTGGAAGACTAACAGGAACTTTTCCAGAAGGAATCAGATAACTAATGTTGAACACGGGCGCCTCCAGGGAAACTGTGCGTCTCTCTCACCGTGGCCACGTTGACCCATACTTGGCAGAGGCAGTGGCTCCCATTATAGAGCAGCTACTGCACATCAGACACCCCTCTGACCACTTTCTGAGCATGAACTTTGCTAAACCTTCCAGTAACCCTGTGAGGTAGTAGACATGTTTATTACTGACATTTTTACAGTGGGGAGATCAAGGCCCAGAGAGGCTAAGCCATCTGCTCCAGATCACGTAGGTAGGCATGGAGGCCAATTTGAACCCAGGTCCTGTGACACTGCACTGTAATAACTCAGTTCCTCAGAGACGAGTCTTGAGGTGTTACTCCATACTGGTCACCTCTGAGCAAACCACTACTTGGATGGTGGGAAAAGCCCCTCCTCTTCTTGCTGGGACCTTCATTTTGTCTCACAAGAATGAATGAACCCTAAGTGTTTCATCTTCTGAATTGTGGAGTAGGAGGTTCACTCATTCCTTCAATTGTTAAACATGTTGTGGGTGTCTCGCATTGGCCAAACACTGTGGATCTTATGGTGGCCATTGTAGAGATGGCCCCTGGAGTCTGACCATGAAACACTCGAAGTAGGAGGAGAGTTGGGCAGATGTTCCCTCTGAAGATCCTTCCAGCTGCAGGGATTATGGCCCTCTTTCAGATGACAAAAACAGATACCCCTTGACCAGTCCTGCTCAGTCTACCCTTTAGTACCCCTGCTCTGGTTGATCCACGCTGGAGATTTATGTGAAGGAGGTGAGCATGAGAAAGAGGATCTGGCCAGAGCCACATTTCCAAAGACACCATTCTGAAAGGGCTTGAGTCATCAGTCATTTGTTGAAACATAGGGCACGGGGCATCTGGCTTTCTTTGTGGTTGTCAGGAAGCCAGGCTGACCCATTGTTGCCTCGAATAGTTTCTTCGGTGTCTAGTACTCATTATTCCCACCTGTTGCACAGGAGGGATCTTAAATCACAACCTAGACCCTTTCAGTCAGTGCTCATCAAACCATATCCCAGGCCGCACAATTGATGGATTTACCATAACGCCCTGAATTCTTTGTGCCAAAAGGAATCTAACTTAAAAAATAATTTTTTCACACCTCATTGTCACTGCTATTAGTGGGGCATCCTAAGAGGAATAATTTCTTGCTACCCAGGGCTCTTCTAAATAAATATTTAGTTTAGAATCCAGACCAGAGACTCGACCTGGGGGCTTAGCCTAGTAAGGAGACTTGCGATTCCATTTCGTTTTGGTCTAGTCTTGGCACTGGAGTATGAATTTTGCTTACAAGCCCAAACACTGCCAGCTGTTTTCTCCAGAGAGTCACCTTGACTACCAGTGTGGGTGATAGATGATGGCCTTTGTGTTAAGAAGTTCATCGTATTTAACTGGTCGACCTCTTCCGCAAGAAAGTTACACATAACTATGGGCTGTTTACCGACTGTCAGACAAAATATTTCTAAGCCAATGTCATATGTGCTCTGCCCTTAGCAGTGACCCCACAGGTGACTGACCTTTGACAGGGACAGGAAGGAGTAGCAGGTGGTGCTTTGTCACTTTCCACTCGAGTGGTGGTTACTTTGTGGAGTTTCAGGTAGGGGAGTGTGTATGTCTTGTGTTTAACCTACGACTGGCTGACCCTTATCAGGAAGGTTGTAGAGGGGATCCCTGCAGTAGATAAAGGTTGAACTAGATGACCTTTGAGGTTGTTTCAACTGCTGAGTTTTTATGATACTTTAAAATCCTGTAGGAGAAAAGCTGTGGTATAGGGCACTGGCTGCGAATCTCGGGCTTGGCATTGTCAGAAAATAAAGCCCCAGTCAGAACACACTATATTTACTTTACAGTTTAGAAATGTATGGCTCACAATATTTTGCCTGATTTGGGGGGAGGGACTATAGTGAGAGGGAGACTAGGAAGGTTACCGTAACGTCAAGTGCGGCAGACAAGGAAAACAGCATCGATGCCCCAAACTTAAAAAAAAAAAAAAAAAAAAGGATGGGGAATCACCAACACATATAGTGTCCAATAAATTCTTGCCTCATTTGTGAGCTCAACAAATGGAGCCTATTAATTACGGTTGCCGTGCATTGACATTTAAATGGTGCCTTTATCTAACTAGACACTGCGAAGCTGGCCATTGCACTCCCAAACCTCTTCGTTCTTGCACTCCTGACTCGGTGCTGGGACCACAGTCCATTTGGTTATTGACATGCTTGTTATAGAAGTGGCTTAGCTCTTCTCTGGGTCAGGAGGGAAATGCTAACATCCTCACAATGGAGAATGTATATTCATCTCCCTCTTACCCACTCACTTTCTGTGTGTTTTCCAAATCAAACCCAGGCGTCTGACTCTTCTTTGTTTCATAACACCATGGAATAAATATTACAGTCTTGAAAACACATTCTTAACGAAATCAGTTTGGTTTGTAGTAAATGTCTCCCACTCGTGTAGACATGAGCATAATACAAAGTGAAAGGAACTACAAATTGAACAAAAAGAAGTAAATGAGAAAAAGAGAGCTTAAAAACTCAGGGAGGAATTTAAAAAGTCCCTTGTGTCCCTGCATGTGGCATCAGTTCATGACATTAGGATGGGCTCTTCAGAGACATGAGGAAGTTAATAATAATGTTCACCTGTGCATGTATATCGTGTATACATGTCTGTGTGCATATATATACAGATATGTGCATACATAAGTTAGCTGAAGATTCTAGGCTTTTGTGAAACTTAAACTCTTAAGCTAGGTGGTCCTGATACCTCCTCCCACCTCACTTCCCTTCCACCTCACTCCCTAGTCTATACAAACAACCCTTCTTACTGGGTTGGACTTTTTGTTTGGTTGAGGACTATTTTGTCTAAACAACTTATGTCATTATTTTCTTTTAAACACTCTCTCTTTTAAAAACAATAAAATAATCAATGCCAGCTGCCCCCCACACTTATGCATTTAAAGGAAAAAAATGATATAAAACCAGCTTACATCTAAGATGCTTCAAATGTATAAAGTCTCTTCATGGCCAGGCTGTATTCTGGGCCTGTTGCTTGTCAAGAACTATTTTCAAGTTGTTTTTGGATCCAGGGAAACCCCAAATTCATGTTGCCCCATGGCCTTGGCTCCTCTTTAGTTCTGAGACCCCTGTGTATTTTAAGGGAAATGTAATCCATATGTTTCTAATTCATTTACACTCAACTCATCAAAATGTTTTGTAAGAGCCATTGGATGTTTGAGAAGCTTCCCCACCACCCCCACATCCCCTCAAGAAGGGCATGTTTTGCTGAAGGTCAACAAACTGGAATGGCACACAGTTCTGAAGTCCTCAGTCACAGCATGCTTGGGGGCTCCAGGGGCAGGCATGGGGCTCCCATGGTTTTGTGTGGGGTTGATGGGCTCATCAGGTCACAGAACTCTTCTGGCTCTGTTTTGGATGCAGTAGAAGGGATTTCTGAATACATTTACCCTGAACAGGGAATAGACTCCCCTTAACTGGAACTTTTATTCAGCTCTTCAGAGAAGAAAGGCATTTGTCCCAATTTGTCATCTGAAATAAAATGTCAGAAAGTGGAAATCACTCCATACCTCAGCTGTAATGTGCTTTTTACTTTAGGCATTTCAGCTTTTGAAAAAAATCGCATTCACTTCCCCTGCAGTTAATTTTTTTCCCTACTTACTAAGCAATGTGATATAAAACAATCAGAAATCTCTGATTGCTGGTGGTGGCAGACAGTGTCCCTGAGAAGAAGTGTGCATGGAAGTCAGTGTAGTGGAGAGTAAAGACAGCACATGTTGCAAAGGCTGTGGTGGTCACTTCATGGTACTCTGCCTCCCATGGCCTGAAAATGAAATTTGGCCTGATGGAAGCAGGTACAATTCCAGGGAAGCCTCTGATGGTGCCACTGTCACCCTTCATGCACCCTGGGACAACACAGAGGACTAATGGCAAACCCAGTACAGCCTCTAGTGATTACTTGATCTCAAGGTTCAGATAAAACAGTCATTCCACAGCCTGGAAAAGAAACTTTTGTCTTCTTGCTAAGAAGTTCTCTCTCTCTCTCTCCTTTTAAAATTTGTTAAAACTTTATTTTATTTATTTATATTATGTTTTGTTAATCACCATACAATACGTCATTAGTTTTTGATGTAGTGTTCTAAGATTCATTGTTTGCGTATAAAGATGTATTCATTTGGGCACCAGGTGGTTCAGTCATTGGGCGTCTGCCTTCAGCTCAAGTCATGATCCCAGGGTCCTAGAATCGAGTCCCGCATCGGGCTCCCTGAAGAGCAGGGAGCCTGCTTGTCCCTCTCCCACTCCCGCTGCTTATATACCCTCTCTCAGTGTCTCTCTCTGTCAAAAAAAATCTTAAAAAAAGATGTATTCATTTATTTGAGAGAGAGAGCGAGAGAGCATGAGAGAGTGGGTGTGCATGCAAGTGAGGTGGAGAGGGTCTGAGGGAGAGAGAAATTCCTCAAGCAGTCTCTCCGAGGAGCATGGAGCTGACTCAGGACTGGATCCCAGTACCCTGAGATCACAATCTGAGCTGAAATCAAGAACTGGATTCTGAACTGACTGAGCCACCCAGGCACCCCAAGAAGTTCTCTTAAAAAAGAATATGTCTACTTCCAGGAATTAACACTGAAACATCATATGAGATCATTTGGTTTCTCAAGAGACAATTTCCTTCTATAATAAACATCAAGAAGTCTTAGAACCAAACAATATATATCCGTGTGTGTGTGTGTGTGTGTGTGTGTGTGTGTGTGTGTGTAAGTAATCTCCAGGGATTTCTAAACCTGATAATGCCAATCCTTGGATTTGTCTCGATGTGGAACCCTGTGGCTATATGACTACCTAGGTTCTCAGTCAGGGCCATGTGAAATTCACATGACTCTCTCAGGTCAGATTCGATCTCATCCTAAATTTGTATTTTTGTAGCTTGTGAGCATGTGGCTTCAGGGTGAAAGGGGAGAGGTCAAACAAATTGTGTCTGGGAGTCCTTCCGTGAGGTTGAAAAGGCACTGCAGGGGTGGAACAGGACCTCGCTCCCTCCACGGACAGCCCCCTGCTCTCCCCTGTTATGGTGGGGCAGCTTTCTGTGGAGCTCCTGTCCCTCCCAGCTCGGGGCAGTGAGCAGGGGCAGAGAGCTGCCTGTGAAACCTTTGCCCAAATGTGAGCATCTGTCCCCACATGGCCAGTGAGCCGGAGCCTTTCCCTTTGTGCTGGTGGCTGCCGGAGATCACACAGCTGGCCTCCCCAGGTCCCAGCGGGTTCTGGCTTGCCTTTGGGCTCTCAAAAACCTCCCCCAAAAGGTTCCAATGCAAAATAGTCAAACCAAGGCTGTTATTTGCTGGCCACCTGTCCCGACCTAGAGTCTTCACTTCTCCAAGGGTGGCAGGTGCACAGCACTTTATATTTAACTTTGTGGGCTCGAGCCGAGGCGGTTGACACGGCTATGTAGTCATTTGTGTGGGCTGGATGACCAGTTCTTGTCTCTGGTCCATCTGGTGATAGGGATAGTTTCACATTATGTGTATTTTGGGGGGCTTTTTGTATTAAGAGGTGAGAGCGGGCTTCCTGGGCACGTATTCGGTTGTTTATTGAAACAGGCACACGGTGTGTCTACAAAGAATCTGAAAAAAAAAAAAAAAAAAAGCCTTGCAGGGAAAACTTTAGTTCCTTCCTGCAGGGGCTACATGCTATAGGGACCTTTTCAGTTTTGTATTCACTGTTTTACTATTTGTTCTGGGGCTCCATTGAGTGGGACTTAAATTTTAAATGCACATTACATCTTTGAAAAGACTTGTAGTACACAGTTGCATCACACTTCATTTCCAGAGACTCCAACTAGGCAGGAATAGCATCACTAGCCCGGTCTCAGTGCTGGCAAAAAATCCCTCAATAACCCTAGCTTATTAAGATATACCTATCATGTTGATATGACCATGCCTATTTTAAAAAAAAGATTTTGTTTATTTATTTGAGAGACAGAGAGCATGGGTAGGGGGGAGGAAGAGAGGGAAAAGTAGGCTCCCCACTGAACACAGAGCCCAGTGTAAGGCTCAATCCCAGGACCCTGGAGATCATGCTCTGAGCCAAAGGCAGAGGCTTAACTGCCCAAAACACCCAGATACCCCATCATGGTTATATTCTCATTTATTGCAACTTCAGCCTTTTGGCACATATTCATTTATAAGCCATTCCAATACTTTAGTGTACACACAAGCACACACATACATAAAAAGGGAAACTAAGGCACAGAGAAATCATGTACCTTTCCTGAGGTCAGATTTTATGTTGGTGTTAGCATTGAGAAATCATCTCTGAAATTGGCATTCAGCCGCAGTTGCTAAAGCATTTGCTCCCTGCAGCATCTTTGTGGAATGCAGGGGTGATGTATATGCACATAAATCTTCATTAAGATGAATGTGAGATATTATCATAACTGTTAATGTTAATATCTATTTTCAACATTAATAACCAGATGAATAAAACGAGGCCAATAGATCTTGGTTCTGTATGTGATTAAAATTATTTATTTTCATTTTAAGTGAAAATGTTAAGTCAATTGCATGGTTTCCTCTGGATTTGTAATAGAGACATTGTGAAACATACACGTGCACATACACCCCATTCATGTAATTAAACCGATTCATCAAACATATTGTTGGAGAATCTCGGAAATGTGTGGGGCAGAGGATTAATTAACTCAGAAGCATGTAAACTCTAAAAAGTTTGTCAGTCTATTTTTATTATACATATGCTCTTCCATGTATGATTTGTGACAGCTTAAGGACAGATGGCCAACTGATTTACAACTCTGACTTCAATTATATACCATGTAGTTCAAGTGAAAATAGCTCTCTTGCAGCCCAAATAGAGATGTTAGCAACCATTTATAAGAAGTGTTTTGAAATTCGAATCAAAGTCAAAGCCCGATTTGTTTGATTTCATGCACAAAAAATTGGATCCCCTGTGCCTAAAATAATCTCCAAATATTAATCTCTGTTCCTTGGGCGGTTTTAAAATTGTGCAAGTTTAAAATTGATGTTTTTCTTCTCTTTTGTGTAATTCATAGCAGATATTTCAACCCTGTCACTTCTCAAGAAAGCCCTTGGACGCAACTCCTCTAGACTGAGAAAAAAATGACACACTACTCAGTGTAATCATGTACACAGGGATAAGGAGGATGGTCAAAGGGAGAAATTTTTTTTGTGTGTCTCGACATATAAAGGCAACCACCCCACCCTCATATTTTCATTCAAAGGAACCTTCTTTCTTGCCACTTAAAGTTACTGTTAGTGTGTCAGTACTGATGTACAACTTATGTTAAAACCTGTGAGGTGTGTGTGTGTGTGTGTGCGCGTACATGCATGTGTGTGCGTGCATGTGGTCTTGGTGGTGGTTGTGATCTGAGAAGCATGTGCCTCCCTCCTGCAGACTGTAACCTAGCCTTTTAATGTGAGGGACGAGGGCAAAAATAAATATATGCCCCTAAAAAGAAGAGGTGGTAATATATTTTTGCCTTTCCATTTTTAATTTGCCCATTCTAAATACTGTTCCAGAGGAGTTTCATGACCTTATAATTTCCAGAAATATTCTATTTTTGTAGGCTAATGGTTCAGGTTACTTCTCATTTCTTCATTGCCTTTCAGATAAGTACTTCCCCAGAAACTTAGTATTAAAATTTGCCTTTCCAAATGTACCATATGGAATTCCCAAAGGAAATTATTTTCCAAGTGTCAGTCTCACTCATGAATTTGGCTGTAGACTTGAGTTCTTTTCCTAGCACCACCCCCTCCCCAGTTTAAAACATTTTCACAAATGAAGATACGGAGGGACTGACAAAGGATCCCCAGATATTTGATTTCCATAAACATTTATTTGTGTAGAATATTCCAGAATATTCACATCATAAAGGGAGTGTAGAGGCAAAGTCTGAACTGACAAACTTCGAAAAACCTGAGATGCCCGGCATAAAGAACACTTTTCCATTCTCAGGGCTATTTTCCTACCTAGACTCAGAGACATTTTCTATCTGGACTGCTGATGCCTTCCAAAGAGCAGGCAACAAGCAGCATGTGTGTCCTGGGACACTGGGCTTGTCTTCCCCTGGACTCAGGGGCTGTGGCTGCCACATCACCATTTGGAGCTACAGAAGTAATAGAAAGTACTCCATCTCCTTGTCGACAACTGGTGCAGACACTCCTCCCTGAAAGTTTTAAGAAACCAGGTCAGTTGAATTTTCTAGTATTTTTGGAATGCAAATTACCCCTACACAAAGCTTCAACTGCAGTTGTAATTGTAGCTTGTTAAAAGTGAAAAACAGAGTAGTCAGAATTCTATTAGGAAGAAATAGTTTGGGTAACATTTTTCTGCTATATTGACCTTGCTAACTCTATAAAAAGCAAATGAGTACATTTCGTGTGTGTGTGTGTGTGTGTGTGTGTGTGTGTGTGTATGACAGATAGACAGAGACAGAGACAGAAAGACAGAGACAGAGAGACAGAGAGGTGAGTCACTGGTTTCCTCTTCTTCCTCTCTATAACCAAACATAAGATATTAAAAGAGCCTTGACATAACATTTAAAATCTAAACTACAGCCAATGTCAATATTATATAGCTAATATTGACTTTAATCAAAAAGGCCTGGCTAATGTTAAGGCTTATAAAGAACAAACAAAATTGTGACACTTATCACTAAAGTACCACTATTCAAGTCTAGGGGCGATAATCTCAGCTCAGTGAGCTCACTTTCAGAGATAATGGAGCTATTAGTCAGATTTGGTCATTTTACCATATCTATATTATAGATAAATAGCTCATACTTAAATAATCAGAATAGAAGTCTTCATAAATATACATTAGGATTTTGACTATAGATTTCAGCACTTTCTAGCTGTAGATATAGCTACAAAGAAATCGATATTAAATGTAGTAATATATCACTTAAATATTTTGTAGTATCATTGAAAGGGATCACACCCAAGCCATAGTTGGAAAGATTTTAAATGTTAGAAAAACAACTGAATTATGCAATTCACAGAGAAAGACAGGAAGAGTGTTCTGAACAGTTAAGCCAGTTTGGAGATGAATGAAGGCAGCAACAAAGGTTATTGTGTGTGTATGTTTGTATGTGTGTGTGTGTGTGTGTGTGTGTGTGTGTGTGTGTGTGTGTGTGTACATATATAATACATCTCATGGTGGGGTCCTAGTGCGTCAATGGGCTCTAGTGATGTACGGGGAATCTAGAATTCCTGAGTGAGTGCCCTGAAGACTCAGAACCTCCACAGTGCTGGAGATCTTGGTGACTGGCCAAGTTCAGGACTTCTGGGACGCTGCAGTCACCCAGGCACAGCTCAAAGAGACAGACCCTTAGATGTAGTGACATCTGTAGAGGTTTCTGAGAGCAATTACAATAGTCATTTTGACTCCATGTAGTATCATCGGAGAGCAAGAGAACTTTGGCAGAAATAGATTAGGAAATATGGGCAAAAACCTTGGTGTTCTACTCTAAGAACTTTCCCTTCTCCCCTATTGATGGGTTTAAATACTTCATCAGTTGATTCTTATTTTATTCCAGTGTCCTTTGTTTTGGAGATTATTATTTCTTTTTTAAAAGATTTTATATATTTATTTGATAGAGAGAAAGAGAGTGTACAAGCAGAGGGAGGGGCGGTGGGGGGCAGTAGACTCCCTGCTGAGCAAAGCACCCAATTTGGACCAGGGGATCATGACCTGAGCCAAAGGCAGACACTTAACTGACTGAGCCACCCAGACGCCCCAAAGATTATTATTTCTGTATAAGTACTCCGTCCTGTATGGGTTGCTAACTAAGTGTGCATTTCCCTCACCCCCATGGCTGCTGGTATAAATAAATGGTAATACCCCATTGGTAAACAGTCCTAAGAAAATTTTTTAAAAATGCCTTTGAAAAAATACATTACTGTCACTGATATTTATCTCCAACATGCAAGATAACTGTCAATTCACACACAGTTGCAAGAAATAATACACAGAGATCCTCTGTGCCCTTATCCAGTTTTCCACTTGGTAATAGCTTATAAAACTATAGCACAGCATTACTGTCTCTTTATTTTGAAGCACATTTTCCCAGACTTCACCAGTGGGAGACCCTTCAGGTTGACCCCTGTGTTTTTTTGATCTTTGAGCATGTTCTTAACTTTTAGTACAGTGAGATGCTCTGGTTTATCTTGTTCTTCCTGGCTTCAGCCCTGAAGAACTTTGAGTCCATTTATTGGAAAATGGTATTTAGAGAACAAGAGATGAGGGTTAGGTGTGCTTTTAAAAAATTTTTATTTTATTTTATTTTATTAACGTATAATGTATTGTTTGCCCTAGGGGTATAGGTCTGTGAATCATCAGTCTTACACATTTCACAGCACTCACCATAGCACATACCCTCCCAAATGTCCATAACCCTGCCACCCTATCCCTCCCCACTGCCCTCCAGCAACCCTCAGTTTGTTTCCTGAGAGTAAGAGTCTCTTATGGTTTGTCTTCCTCCCTGGTCCCATCTTGTTTCATTTTTTCTCTCCTTAATCCCCACGACCCCCCCACCCTGCCTCTCAAATTCCTTGTATCAGTGAGAGCATATGATAATTGTCTTTCTCTGATTGACTTACTTCACTTAGCATAATATCTTTTAGTTCCATCCACTTTATTTCAAATGGCAAGATTTCATTTTCTTTTGATGGCTGCATATTATTCCATATTGTGTGTGTGTGTGTGTGTATATATATATATATATACACACACACACACCACATCTTCTTTATCCATTCATCTGTTGATGGACATCTAGGTTCTTTCCATAGTTTGGGTATTGGGAAAATGCTGGTATAAACATTCTGGTGCATGTGCCCCATCGGATCACTACATTTGTATCCTTAGGGGAAATACCCAGTAGTGTGATTGCTGGATTATAGGGCAGCTCTATTTTCAACTTTTTGAGGAACCTCCATCTTGTTTTCCAGAGTGGCTGCACCAGCTTACATTCCCATCAACAGTGTAGGAAGGTTCCCCTTTCTCTGCATCCTCGTCAACATCTGTCATTTCCTGGCTTGTTAATTTTAGCCATTCTGACTAGTGTAATATGGTATTTCACTGTGCTTTGGATTTGTATTTCTCTGATGGTGAGTGATGTTGAGCACTTTTTTATGTATCCCATGGCCATCTGGATGTCTTCTTTGCAGAAATGTTTCTTCATGTCTTCTGCTCATTTCATGATGGGATTATTTGTTCTTTGGGTGTTGAGTTTGATAAGTTCTTTATAGACGTTGGATACTAGCCCTTTATCTGAAATGTCATTTGCAAATATCTTCTCCCATTCTGTCAGTTGTCTTTTGGTTTTGTTGACTATTTCTTTTGCTGTGCAAAAATTTTTGATCTTGATGAAGTCCCAATAGTTCATTTTTGCCCTTGCTTCCCTTGCCTTTGGTGATGTATCTAAGAAAAAGTTGCTGTGGCTGAGGTTGAAGAGGTTGCTGCCTGTGTTCTCAAGTATTTTGATGGATTCCTGTCTGATATTGAGGTCTTTCATCCACTTTGAGTCTATTTTTGTGTGTGGTGTGAGGGAATTGTCCAGTTTCATTTTTCTGCATGTGGCTATCCAATTTTCCCAACACCATTTGTTGAAGAGATTGTCTTTTTGTATTGGGCATTCTTTCCTGCTTTGTCGAAGATTACTTGACCATAGAGATGAGGGTCCATTTCTGGGCTCTCTATTCTGTTCCATTGATCTATGTGTCTGTTTTTGTGCCAGTACCATACTGTCTTGCTGATGACAGCTTTGTAATAGAGCTTCAAGTCTGGAATTGTGATGCCACCAACTTTAGCTTTCTTTTTCAACATTCCTCTGGCTATTCGAGGTCTTTTCTGGTTCCATATAAATTTTAGGATTATTTGTTCCATTTCTTGGAAAAAAAAATGGATGGTATTTTGATAGGGATTGCATTAAACGTGTAGATTACTCTAGGTAGCATAGACATTTTCACAATATTTGTTCTTCCAATCCATGAGCATGGAATACTTTCCATTTCTTTGTGTCTTCCTCAATTTCTTTCATGAGTACTTTATAGTTTTCTGAGTATAGATTCTTTACCTCTTTGTTTAGGTTTATTCCTAGGTATCTTATGGTTTTGGGTGCATTTGTAAATCGGACCAACTCCATGATTTCTCTTTCTTCTCTTTTGTTGTTGATATATAGAAATGCAACTGATTTCTGTGCATTGATTTTATATCCTGACACTTTACTGAATTTCTGTATGAGTTCTAGCAGTTTTGGAGTAGAGTTTTTTGGGTTTTCCATATAAAGTATCATATCATCTGCAAAGAGAGAGAGAAAGTTTGACTTCTTCTTTGCCTTTTATTTCTTTATGTTGTCTGATTGCTGAGGCTAAGACTTCTAGTACTGTATTGAATAGCAGATACTGGATATCTCTGCCATGTTCCTGACCTTAGGGGAAAAGCTCTCAGTTTCTCCCCATTGAGAATGATACTCGCGGTGGGGTTTTCGTAGATGGCTTTTACGTTATCAGGGTATGTCCCCTCTATCCCTACACTGCGAAGAGTTTTGATCAAGAAAGCATGCTGTACTTTGTCAAATGCATTTTCAGCATCTATTGAGAGTATCATATGATTCTTGTTCGTTCTTTTATTAATGTATCACATTGATTGATTTGCAGTTGTTGAACCAACCTTGCAGCCCTGGAATAAATCCCACTTGGTCATGGTGAATAATTCTTTTAATCTACTGTTGGATCTTATTGGCTAGTATTTTGGTAAGAACTTTGCATCTGTGTTCATCAAGGATATTGGTCTGTAATTCTCCTTTTCGGTGGGGTCTTTGTGTGGTTTTGGGATCAAGGTAATGCTGGCCTTATAAAATGAGTTTGGAAGTTTTCCTTCCATTTCTATTTTTTGAAACAGTTTCAGAAGAACAGGTATTAATTCTTCTTTAAATGTTTGGTAGAATTCCCTGAAAATCGTCTGGCCCTGGGCTCTTGTTTGTTTGGAGATTTTTGATGACTTATTCAAACTCCCTACTGGTTATGGTCTGTTCAGGCTTTCTACTTCTTCCTGGTTCAGTTTTGGTAGTTTATCTGTCGCTAGGAATGCATCCATTTCTTCCAGATTGTCAAATTTGCTGGTGTATAGTTGCTCATAATATGTTCTTATAACTGTTTGTATTTCTTTGGTGTTGGTTGTGATCCCTCCTCCTTAATTCATGATTTTATTAATTTGGGTCCTTTCTCTTTTCTTTCTGATAAGTCTGGCCAGGGGTTTATCAGTCTTATTAATTGTTTCAAAAGACCAGCTCCTAGTTTCATTGATTTGTCTTACTGCTCTTTTAGTTTCTATTTCATTGATTTCTGCTCTGATCTTTGTTATTTATCTTCTCCTGCTGGGGTTAGACTATCTTTGCTCTTCTTTCTCCAGTTCCTGTAGGTGAAGGGTTAGGTTGTGTACTTGAGACCTTTCTTGTTTCTTGAGAAAGGCTTATATTGCTAGATACTTTCCTCTCAGGACTGCCTTTGCTGTGTCCCAATGATTTTGAAGAGTTGTGTTTTCATTTTCATTTATTTCCATGAATTTTTTTAATTCTTCTTTAATTTCCTCGTTGACCTATCCATTCTTTAGTAGGATGCTCTTTAACTTCCATGTATTTGAGTTCTTTCCAACTTTCCTCTTGTGGTTGGGTTCCAGTTTCAAAGCATTGTGGTCTGAAAATATGCAGGGAATGATCCC
The DNA here is from genome assembly GCA_003697995.1 of Taxidea taxus jeffersonii. Taxonomy (NCBI): domain Eukaryota; kingdom Metazoa; phylum Chordata; class Mammalia; order Carnivora; family Mustelidae; genus Taxidea; species Taxidea taxus. The sequence continues at coordinate 89,125 of ML100083.1, forward strand.
AGCCTTTTGGTACTGGTTGTGACCTGATTTATGACCCAGGATGTGATCTATTCTGGAGAATGTTCCATGTGCACTAGAGAAGAATATGTATTCTGTTCTTTGGGATGGAATGTTCTGAATATATCTGTGATGTCCATCTGGTCCAGTGTGTCATTTAAGGCCTTTATTTCCTTGTTGATCTTTTGCTTAGATTCTCTGTCCATTTCAGTGGGGGGGTGTTAAAGTCCCCTACTATTATTGTGTTATGTCTATGTGCTTCTTTGATTTTGTTATTAATTGGTTTATATAATTGGCTGCTCCCATGTTAGGAGTATAGATATTTAAAATTGTTAGATCTTCTTGTTGGATAAACCCTTAAATATGATATAGTGTCCTGCCTCATCTCTTATTATAGTCTTTGGCTTAAAATCTAATTTATTTGATATAAGTATTGCCACCCCAGCTTTCTTTTGCTGTCCATTAGCATGGTAAATTGTTTTCTACCCCCTCACTTTAAACTTGGAGGTGTCTTTGGGTCTAAAATGAGTTTCTTCCATACAGCATATTGATGAGTCTTTTTTTTTAATCCATTCTGATACCCTGTGTCTTTTGATTGGGGGCATTTAGCCCATTTATATTCAGGGTAACTATTGAAAGGTATGAATTCAGTGCCATTGTATTGCCTATAAGGTGACTGTTTCTGTATATTGTCTCTGTTCCTTTCTGATCTACTACTTTAGGGTCTCTCTTTGCTTAGAGGACCCCTTTCAATATTTCCTGGTTTGGTGTTTACAAATTCTTTTAGTTTTTGTTTGTCCTGGAAGCTTTTTATCTCTCCTTCTATTTTCAATGATAACCTAGCTGGATGAAGTATTCTTGGCTGCATGTTTTTCTCATTTAGTGCTCTGAATATATCATGCCAGTTCTTTCTGGCCTGCCAGGTCTCTGTGGATAAGTCTGCTGCCAATCTAATATTTTTATCATTGTATGTTACAGACTTCTTATCCAGGGCTGCTTTCAGGATTTTCTCTTTGTCGCTAAGACTTGTAAATTTTACTATTAGATGATGGGGTGTGGACCTATTCTTATTGATTTTGAGGGGGATTCTCTGCACCTCCTGGATTTTGATGTTTGTTCCCTTTTCCATATTAGGGAAATTCTCTATGATAATTCTCTCCAATATACCTTCTGCTCCCCTCTCTTTCTTCTTCTTCTGGAATCCCAATTATTCTAATATTGTTTCATCTTATGGTATCACTTATTTCTCGAATTCTCCCCTTGTGGTCCAGTAGTTGTTTATCTCTCTTTTTCTCAGCTTCTTTATTCTCCATCATTTGGTCTTCTATATCACTAATTCTCTCTTCTCCCTCATTAAGCCTAGCAGTAAGAGTTTCCAGTTTTTTATTGTACCTCATTCATAGCTTTTTTTTTTTTTT
>ML100083.1:90939-104233 GCA_003697995.1 Taxidea taxus jeffersonii
TTTTTTTTTTTTTTCAACTTGGTTAGATTTAGTCCTTTTATTTGTCCCAAAAGGGTTTTTATTTCTCCAGACAGGGATTCTCTAGTATCTTCCATGCTTTTTTTGAGCTCAGTTAGTACCTGGATAATCGTTATTCTGAACTCTATTTCTGACATTTTACTAATGTCTGTATTGATTATGTCCCTAGCCATTGGTACTGCCTCTTGTTCTTTTTTTTTAGGTGAGTTTTTCCACCTTGTCATTTTTCCAGATAAGAAAAGATGAATGAGAGAACAAAATACCGAAAGGGTAGCAATGACCCCAGAAAAAATATACACTAAACAAATTGGAAGAGACCTGAAACCAGCAGTAGAAGAAAGGAGGACTGTGTGTATGTATCTGTATGTGTGTGTGTGTGTGTGTATGTGTATGTGTATGTATATATATAGATATATGACTCATGAATAGAATGGAGCCACACACTTGATTTTGCGTGCATGTATTTTGGTCTGTTAGAAGAGACTGCCTCCCAAATTTTTGAAGAAAGAAAAACATATAGAGAGATAGATAGATAGATGAAAATAGGGTAAACTCAATGAAGGGATGGACTATAACTGTAAAGATGAAAATTTAAAAAAATTCTAAAGTAATTGGTAAGATAAGAAGTTGGCTGGGACGCCTGGGTGGCTCAGTTGGTTAAGCAGCTGCCTTCGGCTCAGGTCATGATCCCAGCGTCCTGGGATCGAGTCCCACATCGGGCTCCTTGCTCGGCAGGGAGCCTGCTTCTCCCTCTGCCTCTACCTGCCACTCTGTCTGCCTGTGCTCGCTCTCCCTCTCTCTCTAACAAATAAATAAATAAAATCTTTAAAAAAAAAAAAAAGAAGTTGGCTGAAAAAGAAAAAAAGAAAGAAAAAAAAAGGAAAGAATGTGATCAGGCTGGAGACTAGAACAAAGCCATGTGCTAGATTTAGGGTATATTTTGATCTATTAGAAGAAATTATATCTCAAAATTTTAAAGTAAGGAAAACCTTATATGTATACAAATAATAAGTTTAAATACAATGATGGGATAAAATATGACTATAATAATGAAAATTTAAAAAGGTTTTTAAAAGTATTGATAAGATAAAATAGTTAAAAAACGTTAAGATAGGAAAGAGGAAAATTTTTAAAAAATAGAATAAGAAAAAAATAAAATTAAAAAAAATTTAACTTTGAAAGACTAAGGAATCATAGGAAAAAAGCCATGCATTCTATGTGCTGTATTCCTGTAGCTCTGAAGTTTTGCAGTTCTTGTTGATCGGTGAATTTGGTTGTTCTTGCTGATCTTCTGGGGGAGGGACCTATTGCAGTGAGTCTCAAATGTCTTTGCCCGAGTTGGAATTGCAGTGCCCTTGCCAGGGGCCAGGCTAAGTAATCTGCTTGGGTTCATTCTTGGCAGCTTTTGTTCCCTGAAAATTTTCAGTAGAGCTTTGGAGGACGGGAATGAAGATGGTGGCCTCCCAATCTCTGGCTCGGAGGAGCCGAGAGCTCGGGGTCCCCCTCCTCAGTGCACCCTCAGAGATAAGCAGTCAATCCGTCCCGTCTCCCTGGTCTCCAGCCGCACTCTGTGCTCACCCTGCCTGTGAGAATTTCTATCTCTGGTGCACGGTCCTGTTTGGAATTTCCAAACCCAGCAGATTCCTGCCATGCCCTCCTGTGTCACTCTTCCTGGGGGATGAAGGTGAGTCTCCCTGGATCTGACACTTGTGGGGTCCCTGCTTGAAGAGTAGTGGTCCAACTGTGCTTCAGATCATGGTTTAAGATAACCCCGAGCTGAGAGCTCCCTCCTTGGTTCCGTCTCTGCAGCAGCTTCCCTTCTCCAATACCTGGGAGCTCTGCTGCACTCAGACACCCCTGGTCTTTCTGTGACCCTGTGGGTTCTGAGACCACACTGTCCCCACCCCCTACTTAGCCTCTGGAGTGATGTCCCTCAGTGGAACAGACTTCTGAAAGTTCCGATTTTGTGTTCTGCTGCAGCACTGCTTGCCAGGAGCTGGACCCTCCCCCCATGGTCTCTTCCCTTATACCATCAGGGATTCACTTCTTCACACGACTTACCTTCCAGAAAGTGGTCGCTTTTCTCTTCCTAGAATAGCTGCTCTTCTTTTCTTCTATTTCCTATTGAATTTGTAGGTGTTCACAATGGTTTGATAATTATCTAGCTGAAATCCTGGGACCGGACAAAATTCAGGTCTCCTACTCCTCCACCATCTTGCTCTCTCCCCGCTCCCTGCTTTTTTTTTTTTTTTTTAGATTTCATTTCTTTATTTGAGAGAGAGTGTGAGCACGAGCAGGGGGAAGGGGCAGAGGCAGAGGGAGAGGTAGACTCCCTTCTGAGCAGGGAGCCTGATGAGGGGCTTGATCCTGGGACCCTGGGATCATGACCTGAGCTTAAAGCAAATGCTTACCTGACTGAGCCACCCAGGCACCTCTAGATATGTTTTTTACCAGAATGCCATTATTTCTGTGCTATCTCAATGTATGCTGTCATGAGACATTCATCTCTGCATATCTACAGGTACATGCATATGCACATATCTATATCTATGTCTGCCCATCCATATATGTTAACATACCATGAGGTTGTACTCATGCCACCTGTTCCCGTCAAAGACCACCTCATTCCTGTCCCCCTTCTTTGCTAACTGTTAACTCCCTTCTCTAAAGTTTAGATACCTAGCTCTCATGATACACAACACACTTTCTCATTTAGCTCAATCCTACCATATTAACCCACACCATTATGAAAAATTGATTCAGGCAGGAATCACTGATAGATTCTGAAAGTAATGAATGGAAGCTTGAGGAGGAGTGAGATATTTACACAGTTTCTAGGTATCAATCCACAAAATATTGCAAAAGGAATAGTACCTTGGCAGTGGAGAAACCCGGGGGACCCCACCTTAACTAAGCAATCAGGGGTGCTATCTCTGATATTAGGACACGTGGACTTACTATACCTCCCGGTATGAGGTATTGGAGAGGATACAACATCACTTCTATGTTGTTCTTGATGGAAATATAGAACTTGAATCTAATCCTGAGGAAACATCAGACAACAAACCCAAACTGAAGGGGTCATGAAAAGCAGAAGAATGGAATAACTATTTAAGGTTAAAGAGACTAAAGGCACATGACAACTATGTGTAAGACATGAACCTAGATTGGCTCTGAAGTCTGTTTTTATTTTTCTATAAAGTATAGTATTGAGACAATTGGCAAACTTGAAATAAAGTTGGTAGATTAGGCCTAATGGTAGAGTATTAACATTTAGGTTTTGTCTGGAAGCTTGAATTGTTTTCAAACTAAAAATGTTTTTTAAAAGAGATAAGTGAAGGTCTACTTTTGTATCACTATCACTTCCTGGAATAGTCATAGGGTCCCTTCTAAGCCACCTGGTGCCATCTTGTCCAGTTGGGCTCTGATGAGCCTGCCTCTATATTCTGTTGCTTCTGGAAGTTACATTCTTCTGAATGCAGAGAAACATTTGCAGGACAGTGTATGTATCCTCCCTTTGCTTACCTCTCCTCACAAGCTCTCCAGCAACCATTTGTGTCTAGCTAGCCTGAGAAAGTGATCATGCAATGAAGTATAGGCAGTTATAGGCAGTGTCCTTAGTTGCAGATTTCAACTTCCTTGATATGCCCAAAGTAGCTTGTGACAAATAACAGTTTGCTAGGGGAAGAGCAAAGACAATTGTAATTCATTTTGCTTCTCAAATTTACCTCTGGAAAAGGAAGAACAAGAGGGCCAGTAAAAAGTCGAGGATTTGTTAATTAATTAATTAATTAATTGACTGATTAATTAACTTTGTATATGGGCTTTTTAAAATTATGTTAGTACATAACATTTAATTATGTTATGTTAGTACATCATTAGTTTTTGATTCAGTGTTCCATGATTCATTGTTTGCAAATAACACCCAGTGCTCCATGCAATCTGTGCCCTCCTTAATACCCATCACCAGGCTCACCCATCCCTCCACCCCTCCCCTTTCTAAAACCCTCCATTTGTTTCCCAGGGTCCATAGTCTGTCATGGTTCATCTCCCACTCCAATTTCTTCCCCTTCATTTTTCCTTTCCTTCTCCTAATGCCCTCCATGCTATCATGCTATTCCGTATGTTACTCAAATAAGTGAAACCATATGATAATTGACTTTCTCTTTGACCTATTTTACTTAACATAATCTCCTCCAGTCCCATCCAAGTTGATGCAAAAGTTGGGTATTCATCCTTTGTGATTAATAAGTAATAGGCCATCGTGTATGTGGACTATTAGTAATGGTCATAAAACTATGAGTAGTAGTCCATTGTGTATAAGGACCACATCTTTTTTTATTTGTCTGTTCAAAGGCAAGGGAACCAAAAGGGAAAATAATCTTTTTGGACTTCATCAAGCTAAAAAGCTTCTGCATAGAAAAGGAAACAGTCAGTAAAACAAAGAGGCAACCCACAGAATTGGAGAAGATATTCATTAATTTACTTGCTGTTGTTTTTCCTAAGTAGCTGCAATAGTTTAAAATGATGCATATTGCTAAAAGAAACCATTGGGCCTCAAGTCACTTAAAACAGTGTATTCAAAAAGCCACATAGATGTTATTTTCTTTCAACTTCAGCATATTAAGTGCAGTGGCTTTTTTTTTTTAATAAGATTTTTCAGGGGTGGGGAGGGTGGACAGGTAGTGGATACATAAGCACATCCATACAAATATCATTCAAATGTTGAAAGTGAAACATCCCAAATACTGAAAAATTCTTTCGAAGACTTTTCCTTAGAAACTTCTTTAGTTTTCTTTTTCTGCTCATGAAGTTGAAAATCATAACCCCAGATTATGTTGATACAAAATGTGTCCCAGATTCCACATCTTGAAATCTCATGAAAAATCAAGGTTTCCATAAAAAGCACTGAAAAGAAGTAGACCCGTTGTCTGCTCTGAAGGTGGTAATGGAGGTGGATACCATGGCCATGTCCAGAACATGTTGTCAGCCTCTTAGTGAGAGAATCTGTGTTAGGGCTGGCCTTGGTGGGTTGGGAGAGTGATCCCATCATGACAATCTTCGCCATCTCACTGGAGCTTTCCTTCAATCCTGCATCCTCCTTCACTAAGGATGGCATGGGGCAGTATGTTGTCATTGAATGAGAAGTGGAGTAGGAGGCAGGGGAAGCTCTGCCACCTCCTGGCTCTGGGCTTCAGCTTCTCGAGAAGGACCAGAGAGAATCTCTCAGGAACCTTTCTCGGCACTTCCTCTGTTCCTAAGAAATGGTGCCTTGATACGCACACCCAAGGTAGAGATGAACACAGCCATGGCAATGGGCTGATCCGTAAGTGACTCTGCTGGCTGAGTGGACATTTCTGTTCTCAACCTAATCATTAGTGTTTTTAACCGATGGCTGTTAGCCTATCAAAACCGAGCTTGGAAAGTGATAACTTGGGTGTGTGTAGATTCTCTTGTCTCTGAAGTGAAATGATTTTTGAACAACCTTTGGATGTGCACAGATCCTCCCGTGAGGTTAGGGTCAAGGAATTGAGCTTCGAAGTTTCTGGCACCCTCACAACCAGGTTTCAAACCAAAGAATGGGACATTTTGCAAGGCCACCCAGATTTTCCTATGGATTGCCTGGTGTTCATAAAGATGATTAAAATGGAATTGGCACATTTTTCTTTGCTTCTGTTGTTGGACATGAAGAGATGTAAGTGTCTCTCTTGGAACAGCCTGCTGCTTCCTCAGCATGTTGTGGCTATTGGACAGGTTAATGTGTCAACAAACGGGCTGAGAAGCGGGTTGGCCTCTAATAAATAGCAAGGCGTACCTCACAGGGCTCTGGGGAGCATTAGATGGGTTAATACATCTAATATACATTATAAAGGATCTAGAACAGTTCCTGCTGTAATTATTATTCTCAGGTCATCTGGGGGCAGGTTTGCTACTCATTTCATTTGAAGAGTAGATGCTCCAAACACAGTGGCTAGCTGCTCGGTAAATATTACTTATCATTACTGTTATAGTTATTTATTATTGCACCATGAAAAGGCCCAGAGATCTCCCATTTGGTTGAGCTGAAAACATTTTCCAAGGTCAATGATTTGGCAGGTGTTCCCTTAGGGCAATTTGCAGATTGTTCAGAACTCCAGTATGTTTTGTCCCCTCACATGTCCTCCACTGTCTGTGAGAATTAACTGGATGCACCGAGACCTCCTTACTCTGGTAATTCTTGTAAATTACCTCCTCTTTTTAGCCTGCTGGCAAATGTCTAGTATAGTAAGGCTGCACTTCCCCCTGTCACCAGCAGGTGCTGACGACAAACATTTGATGTCTGTCAGCCTCATTTTTAAGAATGGAAGCTGGGAAATCAGGGAAACAAATTTGGGCCGTACTTAGTGAACAGGGACATTGGAACTTGTGTACAATGAATCGGTCCACGGCAAGTAATGCCAGTAGGTGTGGTCCCCTGACTATTTTTGTCAGAGAACTTCAAGCTTAAAGCCTCCTGCTCTTGTTTGTTCAATCCCTTTGCAAATATTTGAGTGCCTACTGTCTGCAAGGCGCTCAGCTGAGTGAGTACTTTGGAAACTGATGATCAGAAAAAGTAGAAAACAGACATTAACTTTGCCCTGGGTTTTTCTTTTTTTATAGGCACACACAAAGGGAAAATGGCTTTAATGGTAGTTTGTTAAAAAAAAAAAATAGAAGCTCTGTCACTAAAACAGACTTTCTTTATTAAATGTGTATCAGAAAGATTAAAGCAAAAAATAAAATTCAAATACAATTAAAGGTGTGCCTGCATGGCTCAGTCGGTGAAGCCTCTGCCTTTGGCTCAGGTCATGATCCCAGGGTCCTGGGTCTGAGCCCCAGATCAGGCTCCCTAACTCAGCGGGAGCCTGCTTTTCCCTCTGCCTGCCCCTCCCCCTACCTTGTGCACGCACTCTCTCTCTGTGGCAAATAAATAAATAAAATCTTAAAAAAATACAGTACAAATCTGAACGGAACATTCAAATGCATTTTTGAGAGGATGAGATGGAGGTGAGCCTCGAAGGCACAGTACCCCCGCCCCACCACCCTTTACAATTAGTCTTCACAAAACACTGACTTTATGAGGAGGACTGAAAACTCAACCTCACAAAAGAAGGTAATTTAAGTTCATACTGATCTACGTAAAATGAACTCTAATGTTTGAGAACTCTGAATATGTTCCTGTTGTATCTTCCTTGTGGCAATGATATACAAGTCACATTTTCCAACCTGTCTTTGGCCTTGTATTTAATTTTTTAAAAGGTGTATTTATTTTATATAGAGAGAGGAGCAGAGGGAGAGGGAGAGAATCTCAAGCAGACTCCCCGCTGAGCACAGAGCCTGACCCTGGGCTCAATCCCAGGACCCTGAGGTCATGACCTGAGTTGAAGGCAGGTGCTTAACCCACTGAGCCACCAAGGCACCCCCTACTTTGTACTTTAAATAGAAAATCTGTTATACATCAACATATTCAGGAGTGCTACCGTGCAGTGCATGTCACTGGGGCAAGAGGAATGCAAATGTGTATTCATTTGTGCATGAACACTTCCTATAGGTAAAACGTGATATAGAGGGAGGAGAGTGGCGCCTCTAAGAGACTCAGTCTTTCCATCTGTGATGGGGCTGTTGTGAAACTCCTAGGAGGCAGTGTAGGGAAAAGCACTTGTAAACTGTTGAGCACTATACAAATGTGGGGGTTGGTTTAAGGGGTTAGCTCTTTTCCATTGTTAGTTTTAAATTTGGAGATGTTATAGCCATACGGCAAGTCTGTCCACATAATAAGCTGGAGATATTTGTATTCTTATTACAAGAGGATCAGATATTTGGCTGCTTCAAAAGGCACACAAGTCAGCTGATTTAACTCAACTTTTATTTTTATTTTTTATAACAGCTGTGTACTTTTGTGTATTTACAAGAGATCATGAATTGCCCTTTTAAAAAAACAAAATATTGGACCAGCATCTGCCTGTCTTATTTGTTCAAGTGTTGTTAATACTCTTCAGGGGTGGTGTTTAATCAGTTCATCATCATCACCAAAAAGTACATCATTGAAATCTAGATTTAGTAACACAGCTAAGGCAGATCACACAAATTGACATTTGTACATTTTCCTGATTCTCATCTTGTGCAAAGCTAACTTAAGATGCCAATGACTCACAAAACATATTGTTTAAACATGTTCAGATTGCTAACAGACCATACTGTTATGCCTTTTAGATTCCAATAAACCATATGAAAATGCTAATTATTGAGTCTACATTAATTTGTATAAATTATGCAAATTGAGTAGCAATTAAGCACTACTCTGGTTGAGGTAGATTCCATGCTATTTTTTAACTTAATGTTGGACTGACATAGACTCTGTTCACTAAAATAAATTGTTTTATTGTTGAGTGTTTACAAAGCAATTGCTGATGGTAATTGGTTGTAGATGACACTATTGTGCATTTCAGTAAGATTTATTTAACACACACACACACACACACACGGGAAGCATGGTCAAGGAATGGCTTTATGGCAGTCGATTCAGAAAAAAAAATAGAGCTTCTGTCCATTAACATAGACAGTCCTTGTGAACATTATTTTAGAAAGATGAAAATAAGATAAAGGGAGAGCACTTAGAGAGGTGGGGTTAAGAATATTCGAAAAAAGTAGCCTGCAGCAGGAGGTCAAAGATCTTGCTCAGCCTTTTGAGCAGAATACTGGGGAATAATTGTAATTTTAGATGCCTTCTTGGCATACAGATGAAACATTCAGCCCTGATTTGGTCAAGGCAGTTGCCTGTGCTTTGCTCTGAAACACAGTGCTTTCTCCCAAATCACGGAGCCATGCACAAGCACCCTACCTGGATAGTGTGCCTGGGGGTGTGTGAGGGTGTGCACACAAACGTGTGTGTTTTTAGCAGTCAGTGGCACACCATCTTCATACGCAGCCAAACATTAGTTACATTATTAAGGGTCAGCATCTTGGGAGCAGCTTAGCCAATTTATTTGCAACTAACTCTGCAAGAGATTATCTCAACCTGTTTCTCTGGAAGACAGGAATCTGCAGTCTTCTATTCCCACTGAACAGAGCTCCAGGCCAACCATCTTTCAGTCTTTGGGAGTCAGGTTGGGTTTTTCAGATGCAAAGGTTAAATGTATTGGTATGGTAATTATGAGAGGAAGATAAATCCTTCCTTTGCTCCAAAATTATTGTGGGGAAGGAGTGTGTAAATTATGATTTGCAAGGGCAGTAATGGCTTTAATGTTGAAACATGGCATTGTGGTGAAGAGTAGAACATGTCAGACTTTGGGAATTTATTTCATTTTAGTTTCTCTAATTGGCGATGGATTTGGGGGACTCTAGATTCATAGCAAGTGATCTTCCTGAGAGTTTGACCAAAATAATGAGAAGATGTTATGGAATGTCTACGGAGGTCATATTTATGTCATGATTCTAATAAGAACTTTATGGAGACAAATCTAGAAATTGATTAGTTTTACTGATTCCGTGAATGTGTTTTCCATAACCTCCAAACTGATTTTCATTGGCTTTCTTTGGCTTGAAATATATCAGAATTCTGAAAAATTCGTTGAGTAAATCATTAACTTCAGTTTGGGGTATGTAATATTTTAATAATGAATTATAAATCTCCTGCAGGCCTTTTTCATTTTAAACTTTATGGCTTGAAATACAGCTCACTAAATCCTTCCGTTTTCCTTTACAAACCATACTTAATTATAATCCCTGTTACTTTTGCCAGATTTTCTGTTTCCCTGGCTAAATCCATCCGGGGAAGCAAGGTTTTAGAGCAAGTCCTGTACTGTGAAAATGTCATTCACACTAGCTCACTAAATCATTTAGAGCCCAAGGATTTGAATAGAACTCTACTTCCAGCAAAAGAGGTAAAGCTGTGCATTACCACAGGAGTCAAAATTTTGTTTGGGGGTGGTGGTGGGCAGGCACTGAGCCAAGAGTCCCAAGACCTCTATTGGGGACCAGCTTCGTGACTTTAGGCATATTCAAATTCTGTGTTTGAGTGTCCTCATCTGTGGCTTCCATGAAGATCAAATAATACGTATATGGGAAAGCTCTTCAGAAATCTGAAAGGACGTATAAGTGGCAGGGTTTTCACTTGTCAATAGAGCAAAGTATTGAAAAGTTGGCATCATGTGTCGTCTGAAGCTCATTCCATGATACCAGACAGGCCTCAGTTTCCACATCTGTGAAATGGTGAAAATAACAGATCATCTACCTCATGAGATTGTTATGAGGATTAAACAGATTCATGTCTGGCACACAAAAAGGCACTTAATAAAGGTTAGCTATTACTCTCGGGACCCATTGTATTACTGTTGACCAAAGAGAAACATTGTTCATTTCACAATACTACAAGTTCTCTGATAAAGTTTTATTTCTTTTTGTGTTTATCATCTCCTTATGGAAGTTTAGATGCTTAAAACTGTTGACTTCTCCAGACTACCCATGATTTGCCAACACAGTGCCATTTTGTTTCTACATCTTGCATCCAATCTCGTGACCTGCTTACTCAGTGGAACAGAATGGCTCCACAAATGACATCCTGAGATGTCATGCAGGGAAATGATAAAGAAGTGTAGTTTTGTGGACAGAGGGACATGGATTCAGATGCTGACCTTTTCTTTTTTTTTTAATTTTATTTATTTATTTATTTTAAATTTTTTTTAAAGACTTTATTTATTTATTTGACTGACAGAGATCACAAGTAGACAGAGAGGCAAGGCAGAGAGAGAGGAGGAAGCAGGCTCCCTGCCAAGCGGAGAGCCCGATGTGGGACTCGATCCCAGGACGCTGGGATCATGACCTGAGCCGAAGGCAGAGGCTTTAACCCACTGAGCCACCCAGGCGCCCCAGATGCTGACCTTTTCGCTTACTAGCTGAGTGACCTTGGAAAGTTAATTTCTTAGGGCCTCAGTTTTTTTCATTTGTAGAACGGAGATACTCATAATAGCTGAGTCATAGGGAACCTGATTATGAGGTTTTCCACACAAGGACTTGGCCCATAATACTTACTAATCTTTGCTGCTACCGCCATCATTGTGGTTATTCTTTCAAAGGTATTATTGTTTTGATTTTTAAGAATTAAGTCCAAATTCCTGAGACTGGCATTGATTGATTGAAGTATGGTTAAAACACACTGTTACATTAATTTCAGGTGTGTAACATAGTGATTCAAGGGCCCTATATGTTATGCTGTGCTCACGACTGTGGTTACCCTCAGTCACCATACAACGTTCTTGCCCTACCACTGACTATATTCTTTATGCTGTAACTTTCATCTCTGTGACTCCCAAGACTGGCATTTAAAAGCTCTATAACATGGTCTCCCTCCATTCTTTCTTCACATGTTGAAAACTTAAAGTGTAAGTATGTCCCAAATATTGCATGGGACATACTTATACCGAATAATAAGTCATTATTTACGTGAGATTCAAACCTGGCATCCTGTTCTCACTTGCCAAATCTGGCAGCCTTCCTCCTGTGTGTGCTTCTCCCCTTCTTACTTCCTTCCCTTCCTCCAAGGGGGGAAAGGCCTCTAGGACGACAGAGCCTCCCTACTTCCTAAGTCTCTACTTAAGAGCTGCTCAGACCCATGAGCATGTGATTATAGCAAGAAATATTTTGATTCTTTTCCTTCATTTCTTAGTTAACATGTCTTTATTCTTACTCTGCAAATGGGCAGTGTATAGATAGGACAGGCTGCCCACTTTCCTTGAGGCTCCTCACTGCAGTGGCCAACCCGATTCGCTGACTGCCCTGCCCTCCCACCCACTAGGTCTCCCTGCGGTCCTCTACTCTGAACAGTGGCATCTGCTTCTCTAGTGTTACATAAGCTCTCCTGTGTGATGCTGCTGCATGTCAGGGTGGTGAATAATTGCTGAGCCCCTGCTGCAAGCTCTTCCTTCTACCTGGAGTGCTCATGCCCCGCCCCCATTCTCATGCCCACATCTCTCTCTTTAAAAGTTCTACTATCCATGAAAACCCTAAATCCTGTCTCTTTAGTCATCTTTCCCAGACACTCATCCCCACCTGCCTTCCATCAGGGGGCAGCCTTCTTATGCCTGGCTACTTCTTCCATGATGTTAGAAGCCTGGAGGGTTGTGGTGCCAGCTGGGAGTCACTGTCCCTTCCCCTAGTGGCATCACTGAGGTGCATCATTGGCTGTCGAGCGGAACTGAACATGCATGTAGAGGCCCCAACCTACCATAAGGCTACTAGAGACAGAAACTTGGCATAACTACTCTCAGTATGTTTTCCTGAAAAATTAATGTAGATATTTTGTGATCATTTTATCCCAAATAAAAACAATTTTTAACTACCTGTATTGAAACTTTGTTTTTTTTATTTTTAAAATTTTTTATTAATATATATTATTAGCCCAAGGGGTACAGGTCTGTGAATCATCAGGCTTACACACTTCACAGCACTCACCATAGTACATACCTTCCCCAATGTCCATAACCCAACCACCCTCTCCCTACCCCCTCCCCCAGCAACCCTCAGTTTGTTTTGTGAGATTAAGTGTCTCTTATGGTTTCTCTCTCTCTTGATCCCATCTTGTTTCATTTTTTCCTTCCCTACCCCCAAACTCCCCACGTTGCCTCAACATCTTCATATCAGGGTGATCATATGATAATTGTCTTTCTCTGATTGACTTATATCGCTAAGCATAATACCCTCTAGTTCCACCCACGTTGTCACAAATGGCAAGATTTCATTTCTTTTGATGGCTGCATAGTATTCCAGTGTGTGTGTGTGTGTGTGTGTGTGTGTGTGTGTGTGTGTGTGTGTATACACACACCACATCTTTCTCCATTCATCTATTGATGAGCATCTAGGTTCTTTCCATAGTTTGGCTATTGTGGACCTTGCTGCTATAAACATTCAAGAGCACGTACCCCTTCAGATCACTACATTTGTATCATTAGGGTAAATACCCAGTAGTGCAATCGCTGGGTCATAGCATAACTCTATTATTCAACTTTTTGAGGAACCTTCATGCTGTTTTCCAGAGTAGTTGCACCAGCTTGCATTCTCATCAACAGTATAGGAGGGTTCCCCTTTCTCCGCATCCTCGCCAGCATCTGTCATTTCCTGACTTGTTCATTTTAGCCATTCTGACTGGTGTGAGGTGGTACTCATTGTGGTTTTGATTTGTATTCCCCTGATGCTGAGTGATGTGGAGCACTTTGTCATGTGTCTGTTGGCCATCTGGATGTCTTCTGCAAAGAAGACATCC